>PVKS010040755.1:0-16337 GCA_004027875.1 Aplodontia rufa
TTTAGCTCTGTGAATCTGAGTCAGCCCAGAAGTAATAGGATTAAGCTTAAAAAGAGGGCTGGGAAAATGCATTTGAGTAAACTTTTCTACCAGCAGAACTTCTTTAGATTTGAAATTTACCCATAGATCTAGATGGGTTTTAAAAGGTTCTCTGATATATATAAATGTCTTCTTTGAGTTATAGGATGGGAGATGTGGATCTGAACTTCTTCACCCTTAAATCCTTGCCTCAAAATTCTCTAGACAGTTTTCTAAAGAAAAGGAGGCTTCACGTGTAGGATGATGGTACAGAGGTCTTAAGTCTCCTCTGCTTCTGTTGATACAAAAAATCTACTCATTGATGTTGGTCCACACTAATCATAGAACCATGAGATTGATGTTTGAACAGTGTTCACAAATAGAGGTTCAAAAGAGCGGTGGATTTCTTCAGGCTACTGAGACATCATAGTTCCAGATTAGTCCTTTCTTAAAATCAATCTCAACAGTTTTGAAGGTGTGCTAATAAAGGGGATATTTTCGACTCAATCTATGTTGAGAGATCTCCAGTATGCTCAGACCAACGAAGGCTCTCACTTGTCACTTAAGTGTTCAAAAACATGTTGGAAAGAATAACACCAAATACAAAACAATTAATTCTTACAGAGTCCTTGTCCAGGTGTAACACAAACAAGCAGGGATCCTTTAGACAACAACATCCAGGAATGCATAAGGATGCCCAAGGGTCTGCGGTGCAAAAGGCTGGTCCAACCAACCCATGAACATGTGTGAGTAGGTACTACAGACCATGACTACAAAGCACGCAACACATCCAATATGGGGGCACGTGCCTGTAATCCCAGCAGCTCTGGAGGCTGAGAAAGGAGGATCCCAAGTTCAAAACCAGCTTCAGCAACTTAGTGAGGCCCTAAGTAACTTAGTGAGACTCTGTCTCAAACTAAAAAAAGGCAACAATGTAGTATACTCTTTATCCCCCTGAGAATCCAAATAACACTTACATAATCACTTAATTCTGGAAAATTCACAATCCAAGCATTTATGTCCCTTGTAGGAGCGAAATATAGAAAAATCAAGAGACTGGTACGTGGGGAATGTGGGGGTAAATCTGCTCTAAGGACATATGCAGATCAATATTGTTACTTTATATGTATTTCTCATTCTACAGTAACTCAACTCCTTAATAAAAAATTTAGAAAAATTTTTAAAAAGGGGCTGGGATGTGGCTCAGTGGTTAAGTGCTGCTGGGTTCCATCCCCAGTACAGGAAAAAAAAAAAAAAAAGAACTCGGAGAGACAAGGGTGGGCCTTGGCTTGGCTTGAGTAAAGTCTAAATATCTCCCTAGCTCACACGATGGTTGGGAGGCAAAAATGAAAACTTGCAAGTATATTGATTCCTTTAGAAAAGGCAGTGGAAAAGCCCATGATTAAATGAAATTCAAGACTGAAACCTAGAAGGGAGGGAAAATACCAGGAAGAGACATATATTTGCAAAGAGAAGCAGGAAAGAAATAGCTATATCAGAAAGACATAGTTGTAGAAAGACCCGAGGGAAGACTGAGAAAATGGGATAATGAAGTATTCGACAGTAGGGGAAGATAGATTATTATAAATACCTATACACTTACAAATGAAGTCAGGAATATCAGCATAGTCATCATTTTTAAGATTATTTTGACTTAGTGGAAAAACATTCAAACTCCACTCACCTAGTTATTTTGAACCTTGCTGTCTTCTTTGGAAGTTGAATATGGGGCGGTATCTGTTGGGCAACTAACTCTTAGAAGACACACTGACAAAATTATTCCCCCCCAAAAAAAAACAGTAATCGGATTTAAAAAAATCCCCAAGAAGAGCGTGGGAAAGCACAGGAGCACTGGCAGACCCTGTTGGTGTTATATAGAGATAAGGTTTTTTACAGATGGGACAAGGCTTTCACAGTTTACATTACTTGCAAAGACAGAGTAACTAGTAGGGAGATGTCGTCTCCCCAGCAGCATTTCTCATTTAAGATACAGGAACGTTTAAAGACATTTCCTACACAGCTTCCTAAGCTCACCTCCTTGAATTCTGAACATATTTTTAGAGAGAAAATAACCACAGGAAAAGATTTTCCTTCACTTAGTACCAGAGTTCAAGAGTTAAACAGACTTTTGACCAAGACTTCTCTAAGTGATAGAACAGGGAGCAGAAGGAGAACAGAAAAACCAATTAAAACTTCAGAGAATGTTTAGATAAAAATATGAAACAGGGCCAAGGCTCTTGGATCACAGCCTTTAGCTGCAAAAACCAAGAGACTTATGATGAGCAGAAGGATCCTGGAGTTCACACCCACAATGCATAGCTAAGGGTCTGCCCCACAAGAGCGGGCTGCAGAGGGCCTGGGTCCCTAGTGCTGGGGAGCAGCCTCATTCCTGAGCAATGCAAGAGCGGGAAAGAGTCAAGAGCCAGTCCTTCTTCTGCATTATCTGAGAAAGTAGCCAAGGTTCAGAGAGTTCAAGCCACATGTCTGAATTCCCAGAGCAGCTCCACAGTGCAGACGGGACTCAGACCTTAGTAGCTGGAACAAATAAGCAAACTGACGACCAAGATGGTAATGCATTTCACACACTTGGCTGTTAGGACTTCCATTGAGCACGTGAGACCCAGATCCCACCTTTTCTTGGGAAAAACAGGATTTCTTTTCCCAGTTCCACTCACCATGGATATATACTTATATATGTAAGTATTAAGGAAAACACCCCAGGAAAATATGCATTTTCTCTATTGAAATAGAAAGCTATATCATTTACGTGTGTAACACAAACAATACGAACCCTGCTATAGTTATCTTAAGAAAATAAACTTTTCTGTAATTAAAACTTGCAAACATTTTCACTTATATTTGTTAAATTATCTTTTTTTTTTAAGAGAGAAAAGGTGAGTGTGAGAGAGATAAAGCAAGAGAGAATCAATTTTATATATTTTTCCTTCTGGCCTTTGTTTGAAAGACACTTAGTTGTGCATGTGGTGCTGGGGTTTGAACCTAGGTTCTTGCACATGACCGACAAGAGCTCCAACTATTGAGCCACTGCTCCAGCCCATAAATTAAGTTTTTTGAAAGTGAAATATGTTTATTCTTACATTCCTTTTCTTGTAGTTACCTATGTTTAAAGAAAAATAGAATAAAATTAAATGGATTGCTTTTATAAAACTATATTTCCTTCATTAGTTAAAGTGCTTTCACAAATGTAGATCAAATATTTTAAATATAGATTAAATATACATTTAAAATACAGATATTTTAGGAATTGCTAATATTTTTATTTTTTAAATCCTAGTATGAAAATTGTGGTCAAAAGAATTGCCCCAGGCCTGGAGTGGTGGTTCAGCAGTTACAGCACTTGCCTGGCATGCACAAGGACCCAGGTTCAAACTCTAGCACCACGCACACAATGAAGTGTCAGAGCAATGAAAGCCACATGAAAAACTAAATAAAATTGATTCTCTCTCTCTCTCTCTCTCTCTCACTGTCCCTTTCTCATAAAAAAAGAATTGATCCTTTAAAATGCAATAGAATCTAGAGAAAGTGTCTGAGAAAATGAAGAAATTGTAGCTTCTTAGCTTCTTGTCTCAATTCTAATCATACGTCCTCCTAGGATACAATCTATCAGCAGGAGTTTTACATCTATAAGTAAATCCACCACAAGAACAGAAGATGCTGAAACTGAAAATGTAAAAAGGCCCCAGTGTGAGTTAACAGGTCAATTTCTTGCAAAACATGGCTTTTGGCACATTTAGAATCAGAGTAACACAACAGCTTTCTCATTGCCTGACCCGTAATGCCAGCCCAGTTTTAATTCTTTGATTCATGTGGGATCAAGCGTCCCAGCCAACACTGCCACAGATTATTTCTGCTTGGTGTCAAGAATATCACATACATTCTTCTAATGAATATCAAGAAAGATTTCAACTTGAGTCTGCATTTGTTAAATTGCATGTCTTAGGCTCTCTGGGGCATTCATGACCATTAACAGGGGAGATAATTCCACTCATTAGACTGAATCTTCATTTCTTGGGACAATACAAAGGGGATCAAAAAAGGTCAGAAACCTCATTATCAGAGTAAAAAAAGAATCGCTGGTTTCTGTTTAATGGAATAAGAGAGTCACAGGCAGAAAAAGTAAAATGGACATTCAATAGGGAATCATGGTGGTACTTTCACATCTCCAGCTGGTAACAATGCAGCATTACCTAGGTAGAGATGTCATTAAATGAACATAAGTTACAGGAACCGCCAGGCTCCCTGAGGACTTCCATCGCCTCCCAGGTTGGAGGGATTAGGGTGCTCCCGTTTGTTCTTCTGACCTCCCCCTACACCTGTCTGTTAATTATGAATTCCTGACCATTGCAGAGCAAAATTGAGCAAAGTGTACCTTCCTCAGCCCATCTGAGCTCATCCCCTCCCATCTGTCTGATCTGAGATGATGGGGAGAAGGGACAATTTGCTTCCTTTTTTTTTTTTTTAACAAAAGAAAAGCCAGGATGTCAAGTCCTGTTCTATTGAAGGTGTAGTCTAATATCATCAAACACATTTCTGCTTCTTGCAAGATTCTTTTCGTAGAAGCAGCAGCCCTGTTTCCATGTTCTAGTCACTGGTTCATTTGTTTTTTGGTACCAGGGATTGAACCCAGGGGTGCTTATCCACTTAGCCACATCCCCAGACTGTTGTTTTTATTTTTTATTTTGAGACAGAGTCTTGCTAAGTTGCTTCTGGCCTCACTAAGTTGTTAAGGCTGGCTTTGAACTTGCATCCTCCTGCCTCAGCCTCCTGAACTGCTGGGGTCAAGGGTGTGCACCACCACACCCAGCTCTTGTCACTTCTCTCAGTGGAGAGACTCTGCTTCCTTAGGAGACATCTATAAAGTTGCCATCCTGTTTTAAATGGTCATATTAACACAACTTAAAAATCTTAAAAGGCAAGGAAAGCTAAAAATAGCAGAAGTCTAACGATGGTTTACTTTCTTTTATTTTTAAATTTTAAAGAGGCTATTCTTCAATTATGTCACATGTTGAAATTCGGAGTAATTCTTTAACTAAACCACAATCCTTGATCCATCATATGATACATAATTTGAAGAATATTTTTTCACAGAAAAGAAAATCTGTCTTCTAACTTTCTTTAAAATTTATTTATATTTTCAGCACTGTGGATCAAATCCAGGAGCTCCTACTTACTAAACAAGTGCTATACCTCCGTGCTGTATCTCCAGCCTCAAACGAGAAAAGAAATCTGTCCCAATAATTGTTTTCTAGATAGCAAAAGCAAAACACAAATAGCATCAGCAGAATAAAGCTCACATGTGAGAATGAATCATGGGGAAATCTGGAGGTGAGTCCCAGTGATCGAGGCACTAAGAAGGAAATAGAGGAACGCAATCAAGGAGCACACAGATGTGTACTGACTCGGCAGGCAGGGTTTCATCTGTTTATCTGGGTGAATTCTAAGCCAATGCATATTGCAATGAGAATGCTGGAGAGGCAGGGATACGCTTGGAAAGAGAAGTTCTTGCTGCTTTCTAGCTGGTGGCTTTAATACATGATCCATGAGACTCCACTCTGGTAACACCAGAAGACAAGGACTGCCATGACACAGCCCAGGCGTCACACAGAGAAGTCTCATAAACACGCATCTCTGTGGTTCACTCTTCCCTGATAGAAATTTATCAAGTATGAACAGCTGATCTACTGCATTAGGGTCCCCAATAGAGCATCATAACTGAAATCAAGACTAGCAGATGTGGAGGAACAGGACAGACTAGCAACACCAGTTTCCAGTGACGCCTTCATTGTGGTGGCCGCCACCCCAGGCTGCTTGAGAGGCAAGACCTCAGAGCCAGCCCACAGAGTCCGGAAAGTCACCCATGCAGTGACAACCTTGCCTGTTCTGGAAGGCATCACCCTTAAAACCAGCGCTCATTCCTCTCCTTTTACTGAAAGCTCATTGCTTGTTCCTGATGCCAATCCAATAGGGAGGATATGGTTTTGAGAAAATAAGGAATAAGAAGTTTTATTAGTTTGCTAGCAAAGAGAAACACAGGGGATTCCTGTCCCAGAGGCTGTGATTCTGCTCATCAAGGAGAACAGGGGTCTTTTATAGAGGGGATCCAAAGGCTCCATTCCTCCAGTTCTCTGTCCAGAGCTGTAATTCACTTGCTAATTTGGAGGATAATCATTTGAGATCTTCTAGTACTGTCCCAGAGTCTGAATTACCTTCCTGCATGTGATGGGTACGTGCTCAGGGACTGACAACTGCTTAGGATGGGCAAGAAAGGTGATCCTGTGTTCTCCAAGATTAGGGAGGGGCAGAGATCAGGAAGGAAGAGAAAGGGAAAGAAACCTGTCCCTTTTAAAAATAACTCCACGTGGAAGGCTAGCAAAGGCTTTATTCAAAGCATAAAGTGGGCCACTGTTGCACTCATATTAATTTCTTGACAAGCAGGCATATGATTTTACTGGATTCACCATTTATTTACAATAGGAAATGTATCTATTCTAAATTAAAACACATATTATAAAATGTCTACTTTTTGCAAATATCAAAGACACTAAGTAGCAATGATGCTGGGGGTGGCATATACTTGCTATCTACAGAGTATTAGAGGTTTTTTAAGTTAATATTGAAATAAATCATTTCAAATTATGACAGGTGACAAGATGTCCCCAACTAACAAATTTATAAGTCATTAATCATCACAGAAATCTCTCAATCATTCACCATTCTATCTTGCCCATTAAAGCACTTTGGGAAAATTTTATTATTTTATTAATTATTTATTTATTTGCAGTACTGAGGACTGAACCCAGACACATTTTATCTTTGAACTACATCCCCAGCACATTTTATTTATTTTTATTTTTATTTTGTGACAGGGTCTCACTAAGTCACTGAGGGGTTTTGAGGCTGGCGTTTAACTTGCAATCCTCTTGTCTCTGCTTCCTGCATCTCTGGGATTACAGGCCACTGCACCCAACAAAAGATTTATGGGGTGAAATGGGTTGATAAAATACTACTGTCTTAGTGGCTAGAACAGTGGCTCAGCAGTTGTGGTGCTTGCCTGGCATGCACAAGCACACAGATTCCAACCCCAGAACCATGTACACAACGAAGTTTCTGAGCAAAGAAAGCCACGTGAAAAACTAAATAAAAAATTGATTCTCTGATATTCTTTCTCCCCCCACACACACTGCCCCTTTCTCTTTAGAAAAATAAACAAACCCTACCATCTTAGACAAATCAGTTTGGGTATCACTAAGACTGAATTATATGTACCTCATAGCCTAGTTTCATTAATATCATTGGTGTTTAGTGTTTCTCTAAGTGAGAGTGTTCTGATATTCATTCTATACGTCATGGTACCAAGTGGTCACTCTGGGAGCACAACATGGTTAGTAATCTTATTTCTCAGTCATATTCAACAGTACACCAATAAAACCCAATTCAAACAAGAGAGAGCTAATGACTTAATGTAAAATGATCCCATGCGATAGGGTTTCCATTTTGAGATCTAAAATGAATAAGCAGAGTTCCTCCTGGAGTAGATTAGAACAGGTGTAAAACTGGTCCAATGTATGCTTTGAATATAACCCTTGCTGCTCTGCCACTGTGACTTACTTTTTTAATTTTTTTAACAATGGGGGAGAGAGAGAGAGAGAGAGAGAGGGAGAGGAGAATAAATTTTATTTACTTTTTCATCTGACCTTTGTTTCTCTAATACTTAGTTATGTATGTGGTGCTGAGGTTTGAACCTGAGTCCTCCTGCATGCCAGGCAAGCACTCCAACCGCTGAGCCTTGGCTCCAGCCTGTGACTTATTTTTAAAAGGGACAGCTTTCCCTCTCTTCCTCCCCCTCCCTAATATCAGGAGAAATGGGATCACCTTTCTTCCCCATCCTAGGCAGATTCTCTGCTCTTGAGCACACACCCATCAGAGGAAGAAGTAATTCAGGCTTTGGGAGGGTACAGAAGACCTCAGAAATGACTGTCTACCAAATTAACAAGTGAATTCCATAGAACACCAAGAATGCAGCCTTTGAGTCACCTCTTTAAAAATCTCCTGTTGGTGCTAGAGTCGTGATTTGGCAGTTACAGTGCTTGCCTGGCATGCACCAGCAGCTGGGTTCAAACCCCAGCACCACGTACACAACAAAGTGTAGGAGCAACAAAAACCATCTGAAAACTAAATAAAATTGATTCTCTCTTTCTCACTGTCCCTCTTTCTTTAAAATAAATAAATAAAATAAAATAAAAGTCCCCTGTTCCTCCTGATGGGCAGAATCATAGCCTCTGGGACAGGAGTCCCTGCTCCTCCTTTGGTATCAAAGCAGTCCAAGCTCTTTCTCCTTTTTCTCAAAACCGTTTCCTCATTACTGGATTGGCATTGAACTTTCAGTGACCATGGGAGTGTGGAGTGGAAAGCAGGCTTCTACCAACAGACGAACTGGGAGGAGGTACAGTTACTTAGCGCTGTAAACAAGTCCTGGGCCTCGGCTTCCATGGCTGTCTGAACAGTTTCTTAGCTCAGACAATAGTTCAGTGGAAATAACACAGAAACTGAAACTCAATTGTTTTGGAATGAACACAGAAAATAAGCCAATGATCAACTGAAACAGAATTCAAAACCGAAACCCAGAAGTGCAGGAAGATACCAGGCAAAGACACAAACTTGGAAACAGAGAAAAAGCAAAAAACTCCTGCTTCAGAAACAGAAAGCTTCAGAAAGAACTGCCGGTGCACTGAAAAGCAGAGAGGGAGCATCCAACTGTGGGAAGAACAGGTCTTCAGGAATACCAATCAACTGCTCTCTCATTGCTAAGCTCAAGGTAGGAAGGCACCTTTTGGACAACGAGCTCTCAGAAGATGCACCGACAAAGTTATCTTCAAAAATCTCAGCAGGTAATCTGGTTTAGCAATCCTCAAAGAAGACAGGGAAAAGACATAAGCAGGACTCAATTCTTCTTACACAGATAAGATGTTTTACATTTGAGGGAAGGATTTCAAAGTTTCTGTTACTTACAAAGACAGAATATATCTTGGCAAGAAATGGAAGAAGGAATAAGTTTTTGCAGGTAACAGAGATCCCATCTCCATTTCTCATCCAAGACACTGAAACTTTTAAAGACATTTCCTACACCATCTCCTCAAATTCTAAACATGTTTTCTACAAGGACAGAGCAACAAGAAACTTTTTTTCCCATATTTAGTGTTAGTATACAAGTCTTTTTTTTTATTTTAAGAGAGGACAGTGTGAGAGACACAGACAAAGACAGAGAGAATCAATTTTTATTGAGTTCTTCACATGACTTTCATTCTTCAGACACTTTGTTGTGTACGTGGTGCTGGGATTTGAACTGGTGTACTTGGGCATGCCAGGCAAACGCTGTAACCACCGAGTCACCACTCCAGCCCAGTATACAAGTCTTTTGAAAAAGACTTTTAAGTGATAGAACAGGGAGATGAAATGAAGACAAAATGACCAACTTAAATTTCAGCATTTAAATAAAAAGGTGATACAGGACCAAGGCCTTTGGATTGCTGCTCTCAACAGCAATGCAGTGCCAATAGACTTCTAAGGAGCAAAAAAAATCTAGAGCTCACACCCAAAATGCACAGCTAAGATATCTGCCCCAGGGAGTCCTGCAGAGGGCTCAGACCCCTAGAGCACCCAGGGCCGCTGGGAGCAGCCTCATTCCTGAGGAATGCTGGAGAGGTAACAAGTCTCAGCATTGCCAATCCACCTTCTACAGTTTCTGAGAAAGTAGCCAAGACCCAGAGAAGTTCAAGTTAACAGAGAAGATCCGTAATGGAGATGGGGCTCTAATCCCAGAGATCTGAGCTTTGATCACACACACAGATTATCAAGATGGTAACTCATTTCATGCCTTCTCCTCTGTTAGTACCTTCAGAGAGCAGGTGAGATCCTGAATCCCACCTTTTCTTGAGAAAAACAGGATGCCCTTCTTAGTTCCCCTAACCATGGATAAATGTATATTTATTTAAGTATTAAGAAAAACAACCTTGGGAGGATGTGCACTTTCTCTATTGAAATATAATGGTTCCAGAAATGTGTATGGTGTCTTCTACATATAGTACCAGTTACTCAGTAGGGTGAGGCAGGAGAATTGCTTAGAGCCAGGAATTCAGCGACAATCTGGCAACATAGCAAGAATTCATCCACCCAAAATAAAAATAAGCCAGGTACAGTGGTGCATGCATGGAATCTCAGCAGACTAGGAGGCTGAGGCAGGAGGATCAAAAGTTCAAGGCCAAAATAAAAAGTAAAAAGGGCTGGGGACGTGGTTCAGAGGTTGAATGTACCTGGGTTCTACCCATGGTACCAAAATGAATAAAGTAAATAAAAACCACACAAAATGTAAAAATTCATCTATTAAGAAAGTAAAAGAGGGGCTGGAGTGGTGGCTCGGCAGTTACACTTCTTGCCTGGCATGCGTGAGGATGTGGGTTCGAACCCCAGCATCACGTACACAACGAAGTATTGGAACAACAAAAGCCACATGAAAAACTAAATAAAATTGATTCTCTCCTTCTCTCTTTGTCTCTCTCACTAAAAAAAGTAAAAAAAAAGTTACAAATATGAACATTGTTCTAGCTATTTTTGAAAATGGTAAACAAGTACTTTTCTTCTGAATATTTACAATAATTTTCACTTATACTTGCGAAATTCAGTTTTCTGAGAGTGAAATGCATTCTTCCTTGACTACCTTCCCTTGTATGTGTACAGTAAGATGTTTTAAAAGTAGCTGCTTCTATAGAGCAATTTCCTTCAACTTTGATCTTTAATAATTACAGCTGCAAATACTGGACAGCAATTCGGTACTTGTTTGCCATTCAGGAAATTTTTAAGCACACTAAGAATCTGTATTTCACACTTGCCATCGTGCATATGAGAAACTATTGGATGCATCATAGAAATGTTGATTTCATTTCCCTTTCCTAATTCTATGAACTATTCAGTGTTTTTATGTTTTGTTATTTTGTTGTTTTATTTTGTTACTGGGAATGAACGCAGGGGTGCTTTACCAGTAAGCAATATCCCCAGATCTTGGTTTTTTTTTTTTCTTGAGTCAGGGTCTCACCAAGTTGCTAAGGGCCTCCATAAGTTGCTGAGGCTGGCTTTGAACTTTTGGTCCTCCTGCCTCAGCCTCCAGACTGTTGCGACTACAGGAGTGTGCAACTGTACCTGGCTTGAATTGGTGTTCTAACAAGCTGCTTATATAGCAACATGAGAAGGCAGAGAGAAATGGAAAGTAAGAGGAGTGGACGGGCATGAGGTTGGGTAATAGAACCATGGTGCTTCCAGGAACGGGAGCAATTCTTAAGGGTTAAATCATAAAAAAACTCACTGACGTGTTCAATACACATTATACAGTCTTGTCCAGGGCTGTGCCTGATTCAGTCTTGATGGACCTGTTGTAAGATTTGTGATAACATTTGTGTTAAGGTCTTAACTGAATCAGCATTGCAGGTGGAGGGCATGATTTCTTTTTCCATGTGACAACATGTGTTTGTGCACCTCTGTGTTTTTGTGTGTCACATTAAAAGGAGAACTGAATAATATTTGCTACACTATTTCTACTTCCTTAGCTTATTTGCCACATTTTCCCCAGTGTACACATTTTTCAACAGTGTTGGAAAGCCAGCATCTGATACCAATGGTACTCCGCATCACATACTTGTTAGTAATAACACTTATTAAATTAAAAAAAAAAAACCTTGATCTCTGTGAAATGAAAATCAAAGGAAACGGTAGAGAGCAGACTTTGCAAAATGTAAACCACTCTAATTTTGTACTTGATATTGCATGACATTACCATAATCTGAAATCTACAACAAAAGGGCGTTGATAACTCACATTTAAGTAACACAGCACCTTGTTTGATTTTGGAGCACGTTAAATGAAACATCTACGATATTCGCAGACACACAGAAATTGCAAAATGCCTTCAACTGACCCACACTTTTTTGCAACACAGAAAATCTTTAGTGAGCATTTTCTTACTACCTTTTATGATTCAGGTTAGTAGAATGAGTTATTTGGAAGTATCTCAATATCTTTATTTTTTTCCACGCAGAGAATTAACATGTTTACATCCTTCCTCTAACCTCTTTCCAATTGGAAAAAGAGCTGGCAGTCCCCAGAGAACACTTACAAAACAGCAAATACACAGGGGTGCTCAACACCTGCCCTGCACACAGACTTCCAAGGTGCATAAACAAATTGCCACCCAGGGCAGGGAGGCAGGCTTCCCCCTGGCAGCTACTCCTATTCAGGGCTGCACAGTAAAGATCCGATTACAGTGTGGGTGTGCTCTAGATTTTACGATGCCGCCTGGCAGGCTGAAGAATGATCGGATATGAGTTTGATCCTGTTCTACACGTGCCACCCCTGGGTTGTACAGCATAGTTGACAAAGCTTACCCACAATTTCCTACCTTTGCAGACAAGTGTTTTAAGCCTCCAAAAGGCGGAGCTGGGATCAAATCAGATTTTTTTCCTATTGTGCTAACTAAAGGAGTTTGTAAGTGCTTTTTATTCAAGTTGCCTGCGTCTTTCTCCTAATAAGCAGAAAGGACACAAGCTTTGTTTCACTCTGCATGGAACAAACAAGGTAACTTTCTGCCTCCTGTTCTCATGTTAATCCCAGGAGGGACCTTCACTACTTAAATTGGTGAGAGGGACTAAACGTTCAGGTGAAGAGTCATTTCACAGAGACTGAAACATAGAAGACATAGATTCTTGCTTTAGATGAGTAGAATTGCTTACTGAGAAGCATTCTTTTTTAGCTTTTTAAATTTTTTTTTTTGTACGAGGAGTTGAACCCAGTGGTGCTTAACTACTGAGTCACATCCTCAGCCCATTTTATTTTATTATTTTGAGACAGACTTTTGCTAAGTTGCTGAAGCTGGCTCTGAACTTATCCTCCTGTGTCAGCCTCCCAAGCCTCTAGGATGACAGGTGTGTGCCACTGCCCCTGGCTAAAATATTTTAAATAATTTTTCATGGTGGGGAAAATATAGAAGAGTCAAGAGACTGGGGTGTGAGTGAGTGATGTGGGGTGATTCTGGATTCGGATCAGGAGCACATCATATCGTTACTACATACGCATTTATGATTGCACAACACTACAACTCCTCAATAAAATTAAAAAAGGAATCCTGTTACAATGTTTTAAAAAAATGTCACAGTGCACACTTTACATTGAGGGGTAAAATGTCCTCGGCCAGGCATATCTAATAAAAAGAAAAGAAATGCACGGTTTTAGGGTTGCTGAAACTCAAACATATTGGTTAAACATCTTTGGTCCAAAACTGACAATTTCACTCCCAGGTATATGTTTGTACAAAACTAGAATAATATACATAGGGGCATTATTAATGGCAGTAAAAAAAAAAGCCTTAAACAACTCCAACATCCACAACATGAAAAATAGATTTAAAAAAAACATGGGATATCCAAAACACTGGAATATTATTTGGCCTTAAAAAGGAATGGAGCATTGATACATGCTGCAGGATGGATGGACCATGCAAACAGGAAGGTGATGGCAGTCTGTCACAAAACCACCTATTATATGATTCCATTTGAACCAAGCAACCGAAACAGGCAAACCAGAGAGACAGAAAGAACATGAGTGTTTCCCCACGCCTGGAAAGGGGGCGGATTGAGAAAAATGAAGGGAGACCGGTATGGAATTTCTTTTGGGGATGATGAATATATTCTCAAATCGATTGTGAGGATCACACAACTCTGTCAATATACCAAAAAAGTTGAATGGCACATCAAATGTTTTAATTCCAAGGCAGAAGAATTATAACTTAAAAAGATGTTCATACAAAAATTTGCTTCATATTGTCTTTTCCATAATTTTAAGTCTTTTTTAAAAATGAAATTTATTTTAACTGATCCATAAAAACATAAAACTTATACATATTAATTGGGGAACCATGTGATATTTCAATACATATAAATGTTGTACAGTGTTCAAATTAGGATAAACATTTCTCTCAAGTATTTGTCCTTTTGCATGGTCACAACTTTCTAAATCCTTGCAGATTTTTTTTTATTTTTTATTTTTGAACAACCATAAAACCATACAAGTTTTTAACAAAGTAATATAAAATGTGTATATAATCTGGATATTGCAATTACCCCCAGGAGTGCGCCCCCAATTACCCTCCCTTATCCCGCCCTTCCCCTTCCCACAATATCTCTAAAAAAAGTATTAGGTTGTAAAACATTACATATTATCTGGATTTAACACATGCTAATAGACCAACTTTCTCACTGTCCAGGGTCTAGTCCCCACCTCCACAGATGAGTGGAGACAATTGACCCTTAGATCTCTGGGTTATGCTGATTATACTCAGCATGATCTCTTCCATAGCCATCCATTTACCTTCGAAGGCTGCAATATCACTGTTTCCAATTGCTGTATAATATTCCATGGTATAAATGTACCACAGTTTTTGGATCCATTCATCCAGTGAGGGACATCTGGGTTGTTTCCATAGCCTAGCAATAGTAAATTGTGCTGCTATGAACATAGATATTGCTGTGTCACTATAATGTGCTGATTCTAAGTCCCCTGGAAAGATACCCAGGAGTGGAATAGCGGGGTCATATGGTGGACTCATCCCTAGTTTTCTGAGGATTCTCCACACTGCTTTCCAAAGGGGTTGTACCAGCCTGCAGCTCCACCAACAGTGTGTTAGTGTGCCTCTCTCTCCACAGCCCCTCCAGTATCTATTATTGTTTATTTTCTTCATCTTTGCTTTTTTAGATTTTTCTTTCTTTTTTTTTTTAGATGAATATGGAGTTACAATTGAGGAGGAAACATTGTCAAACAATCAAGAACAAATGTATATATACTTAGTTATCCAAGGCTAATGCCATGTCATGGATGCCCAGCTTGAGTTCCCCATGTTTCTGTTTCCCCCAGAAGAACCCCTGAGTTAAATGGACATCTCGTGCAGATCAGAGATCTCCTTCTGAGATGATTCCCCCATATTCCCATTCTCCAGTCTCCTAGGTGTCCTTCCTAAGCCTTCCCCTTACCTTGTCACCCACCCTACTCCTCCAGGTATCCTAGGCAATCATCCCCCTATTGCATAAAGAATCATAAATTTGGGGTTATTATTAGCTTAGCCATCTAACATACTGCTTCTCCATGTATTCTAGCTTCCACAGATAAAAGAAACCATTCAGCTCTTGAGTCTCTGATATTGTGATACTTCACTTAGCATAATTCTTTCCATCTCCATCCATTTGAATTCAAAAGCCATAATACTATCTTCTCTAATGGCCGAGTAGAATTCCATTGTATATATGTACCAAAGTTTTTGTATCCATTCATCAAGTGAGGGGCATCTGGGTTGGTTCCATAGTCTAGGTATAGTAAATTGAGCAGCTACAAACATTGATGAAGCCACATCACTACAATATGCTGATTATAACTCTTTTGGGAAAATATCCAGGAGTGGGATAACTGGGTCATAAGATGGTTCCAGCCCTAATTTTTTTTCCACCTTTATTAGAAGTATATTGCGATACAGGATACAGATGAGGGGGAAACGTTGTCAAAACTGTAGCAATCAATATGAATAAAGTTTGATAACCAAGGGTAATGCTAACGCATAGATAAGCTACTATGGGTTTCATCTATTGCCGTTTCCCCCAGAAGAACTCATGTGTTAAATGGGTATCTAGTGTAGGAATAACATCGGCTTCCGGAATGGTTCCCCCATCTTCCCCATCACCCGACTCCTATGAGTTCTTCGTATACCCTCCCCCCTCCCCATCCCCTTCCCTACACCTCCAAGTTACCTAGGGAGCTTTCGCCCCTGTTGCACTGAAAGTCATTCAATTTGAGGCTTTGTTAAGCCATCCGTCTGTCCTACTGCTTCAACATAAATTCTAGTATTAACAGATGAGAGAAACCATTCGGCCCTTAAGTCTCTGAGCTTGGGAGACTTCACTAAGCATAATTCTGTCCATCTCCATCCATTTGACTTCGAAAGCTGTAATATCGTCTTCTCTGATGGCCGAGTAGTATTCCATAGTATATATGAACCAAAGCTTTTGTATCCTGAGCTGCTATAAACATTGATGAAGCCACATCGCTATAATACGCTGATTCTAAATCTTTTGGGAAAATTCCCAGGAGTGGGATAGCTGGGTCGTAAGGTGGTTCCATCCTTAATTTTTTGAGGATTCTCCACACTGCTTTCCATAGTGGCTGAACCAGTTTGCAGTCCCACCAGCAGTGTAGTAGTGTTCCTCTTTTCC
>PVKS010040756.1:0-16429 GCA_004027875.1 Aplodontia rufa
GCTTCCTCCTTACTCAGAGGAAACCACTCAGCTTAGGTGATGGCAGTTTATCTAATCCTTCCTCACATACTTCCGAAGAGGAGAGCAGGAGGTTGGCAGCTTCACACTTTTAATTTGGTGGTGTTCCATGTATCTTTTTTAACCACAGCCATTCTGCCTTGCTTTATACAAATTCAATAGCAAACTCTCACTTTGCTTTGAATGCTCCATTCTCTAGAGATATTATGTAGAGCTCAGAGAAATTCAATGAAATATTTAGTAATAATATACTTGAGATTGGAGGGTGGATTAATTTTGTATTTAAATCTGAGCAAGGAAATATTTGTTGACTTTACGAAATGATAAACTAGCACCCTGAAAAGTAGTGGCCATGACAATGTAAACACACACACATACACACACACCCAAAAATCTAATAAACAACAATCAAAACAACAAAAATCTCAAAAAACCTAGCTAATAAATTGTATGATAACAAAGATAAAATGTAATAATTTTATTAATTAACATGAAATAACTTTAAAACTCTACTAACAAAATAAAGATAACACACATTAATTTTTCAGTACATATATAAAAATGTAATAAAGTGATTGATGTAGGAGTCCATGTTCTAAAAAACAAACAAACAACACAAGAAAACTGACGGTAAACTATTAGCAAATTAGGATTCTACCAACATTTTTTAGTATATTCTGACTTAAGCTTCTTGAGGTATTTGCCAAATAAAAATTTAGTTGTCATATTCAGTGTAATCACTATTCTTTTTGTTGTTGCTCTTCTTAGCTAGTAAAAAAAATGCCATATAACAATAAGTTTAAGTGCTCTTTTCAGATATTGTCAAGGATCATTCCAATACCAATAATTTTACCATCAATGAAAGCTTTAATTAAAGCAAGGAAAAATAAAAATGGCAATAAACAGCATCCTAAACTTCAGCTTTGTATGCATAATCTATCAACTGACATACTTCTGAGAAAGATGCCTGGGAAAAGAGCATCACTTTTTAAGGAAATAAATTCCAATTTTAATTTTATCATTCAGAGAGAAAACACAATAAAGTACGGAACATGTTTTACTTGCTTTTATTTAAACTTCAAGTTTAAAAATATTATATTTGGGATATTCATTAAGATACCTTAGATACCTACAACTGGTATATGCTGAAGAAAATAACATTAATATGAGCAGAGGTAATAGATCAAGATACTAAACTGAAACTAAGTTTGAATCATTAATATATATGACAAAGTTTGAACCCATCATAATCTCTCCAAACTCACACAACTTCCAAACTCATCTTATTGTTTGTATTTGTTGAAAAGTTATCATCTCTTATTTGCCAGTTATCTAGGTTCTCAGTACCCACCTGGAAATTTTGCAGATCATTAAGTTTATGAGAGTATCTTGGGCAGAAAATATGTAATAGAGTACTTATTGTTTAGAAAAATCTTCACTCTTTCCTTTTTCCCCCTTGTAAGAATAGTGTATTTCTTCACCTCATTGATGTTGGGCTCACTATGTCACTTTGGCCAATGAATCAGTGGAATGTGTAGGAAAGTGACAATGTGCCAGTCCTAAGTGGACATAGTTTGGAAGGAAAGCTTCAAAAGGCACTGCCATCCTTTTCATGCTCTTTTATGTTCATGATAACACTCCATTATAAATAGGAGTTATTCCTTCATCCTAGATCCCAGAATGAGAAGTTACTTGAACTTGAATTCTATGTAGAACACAGCCATTATAGTTATCCCAGAGATCTGTGATTAGCAAATAAACATTTCTTGTGAGCAAATGAGATTTTAGAGATGTTTGTTATGCGTAATTATTATAGCAAAAGGAGTACAGTGAGAGGCATCAGTCTATAGATGGCCTTGGAATTCCCACTGTCAAACCAAATACTAAATAATTAGAATTTGGATTTGTCCCATAACTGATGTTTTTTTTCAGATCTGAGAAATGCACAATTAGTTATACATAGTAAAAGAAAGGACAATGACATTGCTATTAGTGTGGTGATGCCCAAGTAATTAACAGAATATCTAGATCTTTATATATGCCTTACTTTATCTCTATCATCTATCTACCTATCCATCCATCTATCAATCTATCATCTATGTTTCTATTGTTTATCTGATTTCAAAGTCAATAAAACCAATTCACAAAGGAGACAAATTCCTTTATGATATCTATGGTAAATTTTTCTATATAATGGTGGCTATTGGCAGGTACTTTGTGTCTTTCTCAATGTAAAAAACAACTCAGGGCTGGAGACAACAGCAGTAGCTACGATTCTTACATTCTGCATCTGTTCTAAACTTACAACTCCCATGGATCTTCAGAGAGCAACTGGCATGTTGGGTCATGTTAAAATACATTTGGATAAGTAACTCCCATGGTATTACATGCCCTTGAATTTTTACTGAGGGTATTTTTCAAGTTCTAAGCAAGCTTTTATAATTTAGATTCAATTTCACAGTCCTAGAAGTTACATGCTGGGGAGTTTTCTTGGCTCAGCAACAATCTTGATTAAAAATCTTGGTTAAGGACACTTCTCTGTGCTTGAATTTCTTTGTATGAAACTACTTTTATGAGACTGTATTAAGCATCATGTTCGGAATTAACTTATAAATTATTGTTAAGCATTTTGAAAATATGAAGTACTATTAAAATACATTGTGACATCCTAACATTACAATATGGTAGATTTTCTCCTTATCCTAAATATCCAATTATAATATATTTGAAATAAATATGTATTGGCTTCCCAGAAATCATTGATTTCACCTATATGTAGATGTTGAACTCCACCTGAGAGCCAAAGCAAAACACTGTTTATGAAAATGCCTACAGTTTAGTGACATGTTCTGAAGTTTATATACTCCTTTGAACTACATCTGACCATGTACTGTTATTTTGCAAGTTGGAATTATACTCAGTCCATTTTTTAAGAGAGAGGGAGAAATCAATTTTTATTTTTTTCCTCTAGCTTTTGTTTCTCCTTGACTTAGTTATATATGTGGTGCTGGGGACTGAACCCAGGTACTCAAAACATTCCAGGCAAGCACTCTACCACTAATCCATCTCTCTAGCCCCTCAGTCCATGGTTTAAAAAAAAGTTCTTAGCATCAGTTACATAAATTGAATAAAATTTTTATTTTGATTGAAAGTACTACTAAGTAACTCTGGCTAGCATCACCAACAAAATGTAATTAATTAGAAGGACTACAAGAAGAACTCACAGCAAAACCAAGGATTGAAGTGGACCTCTGTCAAAAAAAGATACCTAATAACATGAAAAAGTACATAATAACATAAATCAAATAATTCCCATTTTGCTTCTTTTTTGAAATTCCCAAGGAAAAGCATCAAATTGCTCAGCTTGGTGCCTAATTTCACCCCAAGATCATTCTCATAAAATCAAAGTCTTGGAGTCACAATATATGGGTAATATATTGAGCAACCAGGCAGTTTTCAGATAGGAGGAAGTCAATGGAAGTTGGACCAAGAAGTCACTATAAGAAATGCCTATTTCAGAATCTCCAATGTAAGCTCTGATTTGACTGGAGGTTGTTGTTGAAAATTTGTCTAATAAAGATAGGCTTGGAGGTGATGTCAGCAGAGGGTAGGATGTCTCCCAATTTTAGATCTGCACAGCAACATCAATTTGACAACCATTTAATGGTACGGGCAAAGGTAAAGTTATACAAGCTTTAGGATCCAGGTAGAAAGTTGGGAAACACCAATGATACTGAAAGACTGAGGAGGGCTGTTCTGAAAAGGCAGTCTTGCATCAAGACGACACAAATATGCTGAATATATTATTTAATAAGGTCTTCGCTACAGATTGAAAAATAATCCTGTTCCCTGTTAACTTACATGAAATCCTGGCCTTGGACCTGTCACCAACATTATCCACAAGAGGAAATGGGAACAACCACACCTGTATGTTGCTTGGCTAACAAGTCTGTGAATCTCAGTCCTCTCTTTGAACCCTGAAGTAATCCATGACCTACCTCCAACCCTTCTCAGTTATGGTCTGGGAGTAGTCCTGACTAAAGGAAAAGAAAGATGGGGTAGCTTCCCTAAAAATCCAAGGGAGATCAATAGAGGAAAGGGACCAAGGGTAGGAGGTGGGGAGGGAGGATAGAAGTGCTGGGGAATGATATTTGTCAAATTATATTGTTATATCGTGAGCATGTATAAATGTTCACAATATAACAACAAATCCCAACAATATGTACAATTATAATGTACCAATAAAAATATGGAAAAAAAACAATCTAGTAGGAGAAATTCTCTGCTGTGCCCCAAAAGGCAGGTCTACTAATTTTAGTCTGATTGTAGATTCTGAAGCATCTTAGTGACCCAGCTCCAGTCCCATTCAACACAGGGACTGTGCATCTAGTAGCAAATCCACTTTGTACACACCCAACTGCAAACACTGAAACAAACCCTTGTCTCAGTGTCAGCACTACTTATCAAGGTCCTGGTGGCATTTCTTTCCATTTAGGGACCATGAAGGTTTCACACCTGTCCTGTCCCATACTAACAGACCCACCAACTGTGGACTCAGTTGCAACTTCATGATCTGGCTCCAATCCTGCTTGACTGATCTCAGACATAATCTCATTAGCCAGCAGGAGGATTATATTTGCTAAAACCTTTCTATAAATACTGGAAAAGGATTTTATTACTTCAAATTCACAAACACTAAGGCAAGGATACAGAGATTGAGAAGAATCCAGTACACATGACACAATAAAAAGAAGATTATAAAGCTCTTACTCCAAAGAGAGGGTGACCTATGAATTGCGTGACAAATAATTCAATATAATAACCTAAAATAAGCTCAGTAAGATGCAAGAGTACACAGATAGAAAGCTAAATGAAAACAGGACAAAATGTATGAACAAAATGTTTAAGGAGGACGTAGCTATGTTAACAAAAGAACCAAATTGAAATTTTGAACCTGAAGAAGATAATGACAGAACTGAAACATTCAAAAGTGAGCTTCAACAGCAGACTCGATCATGTGAAAGAAAGAATCATCAAGCATGAAGAGGTGTCACAAGAAATTAGAGGAACAAAAAGGAACTAGAATGAAAAAGATTGAAGAAATTTATAGGACTAGTTAGAAACTACTTAGTTAAAAAACATATGCATTTTAGGAATTAAAGAAGAAAGCTTATTTAAAGACATAGTGGCTAAGAATTTCCCAAAACACGAACAGGGTTATCCAGATTCATGAAGTTCAAAGATGTCTAAGAAATATCAATTCAAAAAGACCATCATGAGAGATACTATATTCAAATTATCAAAAGTCAAAGACAAATATAATTTTGAAAGCAGCAAGGGAAAATTGAATGCTCATATACAAAGGCATCCATAATGCTATCAGCAGAAAATTTGCAGGCCAGATGGGTGGGGGATGATATAACAAAATTTCTAGAAGAAAAAACAGCCAACCAAGAGTACCATGTAAGCTGTCCTTCACAAAGGAATGAGATACAGTCTCAGACAAACAAATGCTGAGGGATTTCATCAGCACTAGACCTTCTTTATAGGAAATACTAAAGGAAGTTCTTCATGTTAAAATGACAGGAAACTAAATAAGAACATAAAATTATACAAAATTATAAAACTCATTGGTAAAGGTGAATAAATGGTCGAATTTAAAATATTATAATACTTCAATGGTGGTGCATAAATCACTTTTAAGACTACTATAAAATTAAAGACACTATAGCTATACATGTATATCCATGTAATAACAGCAGCGAAACTATGGAACGAACCCAGTAGTATGTCAATGGATGAATGGATAAAGGAAACGCATACACATACACACATATGCACATACACCATGGAGTTTTATTCAATCATAAAAAGAATGAAATTATATCATTTGCAGGAAAATGAAAGGAACTTGAGGATATTATATTAAGCAAAATAAGGCAAACTCAGGTCATATGCTCTCTCTCATTTGTGAAAGCTGGAGAGAAAAAAGGAAAAGAAAGGTGAGCCATTCTCATGAAAATTGAAGGGAGACCATTAAAGTAGAAGAAAGGGACCAGGGGAGTATAGAGGAGAGGGAAAGGGAAAATACTAGGAAATGATATTAGTCAAATTATATTGTTATGTTTTGTGCATGTATAAATACATAACAGTGAATCCTACCATTAGGTGTAGTCATAATGCACCAAAAATAAAAGAAAAATACAGAAGTCCTGAAAAGAATTCTAACTATAATATTTTTATTCACAACATAAAATGGTTAACTATAATATTTTTATTCACAACATAAAATGGTGTACAGAGTAACAGAAAAACAGTTGATTACAGGTGCCTGTTTTGCTTGTCCCCACAAAACCCAGCAAGACAAAGAAAAGGTTTTACTATTTTACAAGAGTGAAGCAGAGCACTGGAGTGCAGTTGGAATGTGGCAATGTTGTCACAGGGTATGTAAATATGACACCTTTATAATGAAGGGAAATAAGCACATAGCAGCATTAAATCAATAGGGAATCTGGGGAAAAGGTTCCAACAAGTCCACAACAGTCTCTGCTGACTCCAAGGACACCAGAAGTATTTGTTGCTAGAGATGTCTACATCGCTAATAGGCTCTGAGCCCAGTTTGTGGACCTGCTGTGCTATCGAACAACTGTACTGCCCAGAAAGTGTCCATCCCAGGTCATGTTCTCCCCTACCAAGAATCTGCCATCTGGAGGCCCTGCCTATCCAAGGTTCTGTGAAGTGGATGGGCAACTAGAAACTCAGATTACTCAGACCTGTAAACCAACCCAGTAGTCATTCTGCTACAGTTCTGGGAAATAGTAAGGCAGTCCACTCTGAGAAGTTCAGCTCATGCAGGCCCCAGGAGGCTGATGGAAAGCCTTGCCCATCCCACCTTCTGTGTCAAGAAGCAGCCAGGCAGTCCTGTCCACCTTTCTGAAGTTCCATGAAGAAGCTAGATCCAAGCATGTAGGATCAGGGGAATCAGTTGAGCATCCTGTTCTGCAGGCCTTGGCCTGCTGCAGCCCTACGGACAGAGACAAGAAGCCACAGCCTCCCACTATCAGTCCAGGAAGCAGCCTATCAGCCTTCCTGAAACTGTTAAGCAGACAGACAGACCATTCTTGACAAACATAGTCTGATGAAAATCTAGAAATGTTGAAGGTGATCCTGTGAACTCACCCATGATGCCAAGAAGTAGGTGAACAGCTTTCCTGAGAAACAGCTCAACAAGGTCTCCAAAAATTAGACAGGTATCCATATGTACCCACTCTCAGACTTGGAAGACCTGGGAAGCCCACCCTGAGCAGATTGGATGCATGAGGCCCTGTGAAGTTATCCACTCAGCCCTTGGACACTGAAGCAATCCACCAGATCCACTAGTGTGACCCGTCCCTTATGAAGCCTGTAGCTACTAAAAGACAACCTGTGCCTGCTGGTAGACACAATGTTTTGTACCAATGTGGGTCTGTCATATCCTTTCTACCAATGATGCATGAACACTGGAAACTAGTTGATGTCCTGCCTTCACTGCCATGCCAGATGTGCCTTGCCTACATAAGCACATGAAAGTGGCTCCACCCGATGCAATTCACAGAAACTAACAGGACCATTGCACTTCCAGCTGGACACATCAGGATAAAGCTAAAAAAAAAAAAACCTGCCCCAGCTAATACAGCTCTATCCCAGCTGGTGGAATAATCACCCAAGCCTAATCACCCAAGCTTAAGCCAATCATATACCCAAAGCATTGCTGATAAATGATTATAACTGAAGAAGCTACACAGACTGTAATCTCCTTCACCCAACTAGAAACACAGCCAGTGTAGCTTACCTTATTGATATCCTAGAACAAATTCACAGGAGAAGATCTTTTATTGCAAAAATCATCCAACAAGAACATTAAAGTCAATTGATCTGACACATGCACAAATATCAACATAGGTATAAACTCATGAAAAAGAAAAATCTCATGGCACCTCCAACGGAACACAACAATTCTGTCAATAGACCAGAAAGAAAGGGAAATTGATAAATTGACTGATAAAGAATACAAAATTATAATTTTAGGAAATTCAATGAGATATCAGAGAATACAAATAAATAATTCTATGAAATTGGGAAAATTTTTATTACCTGAATGAGAAATTCAGCAGCGATTAAGATCATAATAAATCTTTAAACAGAAATATTGACAGTAACAAACTCAATTACTGTAATAAAATATGATTTAGAGTCTATATAATAGACCAGGTAAAGTAGAAGATCGAATTTCTGAGCTAGAAGATAGGCCTCTTGAAACAACAAAGTCACAGAAAATAAGGAAAAATAAAGAGCATGAAGAAAGCTTACAATTCATTTGGGACATCACTAAATGAACAAATGCTCATATCATGTATGTTTCAAAAGAAGAAAAGGAAAGGCATAGAAAATTCACTCTATGAAATAATAGCTAGAAAACTTTCTAAATCCAACATATCCATGATAGAAACTTCCTATAAAGTACACTGTAATTAAACTGTCCAAATTACAAGACAAAGAGAGAAATGTAAAGAGAGTCTAGTCTAATTTAGATTAATACAGACTTTTCAGCAGAAACCTTATAGACCAGGAGAAAATGGGATGATGTATTCTAAATTTGGGGGAAAATTACCAACAAAGAAAACTATATTCAGCAAATATATCTTTCAGAAATGAAGAATTAATTAATTCTTTCTAAGGCAAGCAAAAAATAGGGAATTAAACATCAAATGACCAGTCCTACAAGAAAGAGAATCCTCTAGTAGAAGACAGAAAATTGTGCTATAATAAAAACATGCAAGAGGACAAAAGTCACTGGCAGAGCAAAAAAACAGAAGAGGAAATAAGAATCAAAACTTATCAATATAAAAATTCACCAAACTACAAAGAAGAAAAAGAAAGAGTTGAGGAAAGGAAGAAAAAATAAACAGAAAAAAATTAACAAAATTATAGGTGTATGTCTTTATTAGTAACAATATTTAATGTGAAAAGATTAAATACCCCAAGTAAATAATTTAGATTGGATGAATGGACAAAAAACTGTGATATTCTGCCCATGAAAAGCTCACTTTCAAACAGTAAGTCACACATAGACTAAAAATAAAGAGATGGAAAAATTTACCATGCAAATAGAAACTAAAAGTGAGAAGTAGCACTATAGTCATATCATATAAAATAAACATAAATAAAAAACTACAAAGTGACAAGGTATGTCATTATTGAATGATAAAAAGATTAATTTGAGAACAGGAAAAAATATAATTATCTATATATAATTATCTTTCCTTCTCTTGCCTAACGGTTCAGACTAATTTCAAGGATTATGTTCAATAAGACTTTCAGGAACTATGCTCAATAAGAGTGGCAAAAGGGGCTGGAGTGGTGGCTCAGGGTTACAGTGCTTGCCTGGCATGCACAAGTACTTGGGTTCAAACCCCAGCACCCATGTACACAGCTAAGTGTCCAAGCAATGAAAGTCACATGAAAAACTAAATTAAAAAAATTGAAAAAATAGAGTGGCAAAATTGGGCATCTTTGTCTTGTCCCTTTTTTATAAAGAAGAAATGATTTTAATTTTTCTCCATTCAGAATAATACTGTCCTCAGGTTTATCATATATAGCCTTTACAAACTTGAGGTAAATTTCTTTTATCCCTAGTTTTTCCTGTGTTTTAAACATGAATTGGTGCTATACTTTTTCAAATGCTTTTTGTGTATCTTTTGAGGTAATTATGTGAGTCTGTTTTTTAAGTCTATTTGTATGGTTGTGTATATTTATTGATTCCTGTATATTGAACCAACCTTGCATTCCTGGGAGGAATTCCACTTGATCATGGTGCACTATCTTTGTATTATATTTTATGTGTTTTACCAATATGCTCTTAAGAATTTTTACATCTTTATACATCAAAGATACTCATGGGAAGTTTTCTTTCTTTGATGTGTCATTGTCTGGTTTTGATATCAGGGTGAAACTGGCTTTGTAGAATGAATATGGCAGAATTCCCTCCTTTTCTATGTCATGGAATAATTTGAGGAAAGTAGGCCAGAGAAGAAAATTAAAGGGATATATATATATTTTTTTTCAAATTATCTATTTTCCAATGACATAGTTCTACATTTAGAAGACCTAAACCCTCAACCAGAAGAGTTCTAGAGTTCATAAATGAATTCAGTAAAGTAGTAGGATACAAAATCAACATTTGTAAATCATTTGCATCCCTAACCACCAATGATGAACTTGCTTGCTGAAAAAGAAATTAGGAAAAATATCCTATTCACAATAGCTTCTAAAAATAATATCTTTGGGAATCAATCTAACAAAAAAGGTGAAGACTTCACAATGAAAACTAAAGACTACAGGAAGAAATTGAAGAAGACCTTAGAAGATGGAGAGAACTCCCAATATCTTGGATGTGCAGAATTAATATTGTCAAAATGGCCACATTACCAAAAATGCTATATAGATTCAATGCAATTCCAATCAAAACTCAAAAGACATTTTTCACAGAATTTTAAAAAGCAGTCATGAAATTCCTTTGGAAAAAGAAGAGACCCAGAACAGCCAACACAATCCTTAGCAAGAAAAGTGAAGCAGGTGGCATCACAATACTGGATCTCAAATTATAATACAGAGTTATACTAACAAAAAAGCATGGTACTGACACCAAAACAGGCATGAAAAACAATGGAATTGAATAGAAGACAGAGATAAGGGTACATTAATAAAATTATCTCATATTAGAAAAAGTTACCAAATACATTAATTGGAGAAAAGATAGCCTCTTTAAAGAATGGTGCTAGGAAAACTAGAAATTCATACATAGCAGAATGAAACTTAACTCCTCTTACCCTGCACAAAATTCAACTCATCAATGACCCAGAAATTATACCAGAAGCCCAAGGGATTATGCCATAAACTCTGCACTTACTAGAGGAAAATGTAGGCCCAACCCTCCAACATGTTGGCTCAGGAACTGACTTACTTAACCAGACACTCAAAGTGAAAGAAGTAAAATTGAAAGTCAATAAATGTTATGGCATCAAATTAAAAAGCTTCCTCACAGCAAAGAAAACAATCAAGAGTATGGAGAACCAGCAGAATGGGACAAAATTTTTGCCACCTACTCCTCAGGGCATCAATATGGATAATATATAAAGAACTCAAAAACATCACCTTTGGAAAAAACACAATAAATGGGGAAAATAACTAAAAAGGCACTTCTAAGAAGAAACATGAATGGCCAACCAATATGTGAAGCAAGCATTCAACATCCCTAGCAATTAAAAAATGCAAATTAAAGCTACACTGAGATTTCATCTCATTCCAGCCAGAATGGCAAATATCAAGAATATGAACAACAATAAATGTTGAGAATGTGGGGAAAAGGGTATACTCATACATTTTTTGGTGGGACTGCAAATTGGTGCAACCTTTCTGGAAAGTAGTATGGAGATTCCTCAAAAGATGGAACCACCATTTGACCCAGTTATCCCAATCCTCAGTATATATATTGTTAAAGGAGAGGGGCAGTGACACAGAGAGAAAGACAGAATCAATTTTATTGAGTTTTTCAACTGGTTATCATGACTCTAACACTTAGTTGTGTATGTGGTAGTGGCATTCAAGCCCAGGTCATCACGCATGCCGGGCAATTGCTGTTACTGCTGAGCCACCGCTCCAGCCCCCATTGGTATATATTCTAAGGACCTAAAATCAGCATAGTATAGTGATGCAATCACACCAATGTTTATAGCATCACTGTTCACAATAGCTAAGCTATGGAGCCAACCAAATTGCTTTCAACAGATGAATGTATAAAGAAATTGTGGTATACAAACACAGTACCATATTGCTCAGCCATAAGGAAGAATGAGACTTTGTGGCATTCACTGGCAAATAGATGTAACTGGAGGCTACTATGCTAAGTGAAATAAGCCAGTCTCAAAAAGGCAAAGGTCAAATGTTATCTCTGATATATGGAAGATAATCCAAAGTAAGAAAAAAGTTCAGAACAATAGACAAAAGGGAAGGATGGGAGGGGATGGGATGAGATAGGGAAAGTTCATAGAATGAATCAGACTTAACTTTCCTAGGTATATATATGAAAATACATAGTGAATCACATCATCATGTATACCAAGAAGACACTAATTTAAAAAACTGTTAATAAATATCATAAAAATCAGTAGAGTGGAGGGAAGAGACAGGGGTTGGGAGGAAAGGAGGGGAAGGGGAAATACCATGGACTGAATTAGAACAAGCTATACTCCATGCTTTTAAAATCATGTCATTGTTCATTTTATCATCATGTATATCTTAAAAGAACCAATAAAAATGGGGTAAAATCTTATGAACTTTGAGCTACACAGGGAAAAAAGAAATGCCAAATAAAATCAGAGAATAAATTACATTAAAATTGACTCAACAGAAATACAAAGGATAATTAATGCATATTATAAAACAGTATATTCCAAAAAATTGGAAAATCTAGAGAAGGCACATTTCTGAACACATCATAACCTACCAATTTTTAACTATTAGAAATGGAAATCCTGAACAGAACAATGAAGAAGAATGAGATTTATAGTAATACAAAGTCTCTCAACAAAGAAAAGCCCAGGACTAGATAGTTTCTCTGCTGAATTTCACTAAATCTTTAAAAAACTACTTCAAACTATTGAAAGTGAAGAACTCTTTCCATACTCATTTTAGGAGGCCATCACTCCTCATATATGAAACCCAGACAAGAGCACAACAAAAAATAATACTACAGACAAAAATCCATGATGAATACTGATGTAAAATTTCCCAAACAAAATATTTGAAAACAAAATTCAACAAAGAGCACATCTCAAAGACTATACATCATGAAGAAATGGGATTCATTCTAGGGATAAAAATATAATTCAAATTATATAAATTAATAAATGCAATATATCACATCAACTGAATGTGGGACTAAAATCATCTATGATCATCTCGATAGATGAAGAAAAATATCTGATATAATTTAATACCCTTTAATGATATAGTCCCTCAAAAAGTTTAGGTATTGAAAGAATGTGCCTCAGCATAATAAAGGTTATATAGGACATAATAACTTCTAACATAATACTCAGTGGGGGATATTTGAAGTAATTTCTGCTATGATCAGCAATAAGAAAGGTATGTTGACTATCAGCACTTTTATTTAACCTAAAAGTCCTGGAAATCCTGGCTTGAGAAATTCGGCAGAAGAAAGAAATAAAGACATCTAAATTAGAAAAAAGAAGTAAAATTATTTCCATTTGCAGATGACATGATTTCACACATAGAAAACCCTAAAAACTCCACAAAAATTGTTAGAAGTGATAAATTAATTCATTTTCACTTCTAAACACTAACAGCTTGCTGAAAATAAATTTAAGAGGACAATTCTATTTACAATAACATCAAAACAAATGAAATTCTTAGGAATAAATTTAAGAAGGTAAAGATCTATACACTGAAAACTATAAGATACTAATGAAATAATTGACATAAGACATAAATAAATACAATATCCCATGTTAATGATATCAAAAATTTACTATTTTCAAAAATGTGTTTGTCACATAAAATGATTGAATATATTGAATCAAATTCTAATAAAATTCAAATACATTTGTTCACAGAAGTAGAAAACAATGCTAAAATTGCTATATAACCACAAAAGATTCTCATTGGCCATAGCAATCCTGAAGAATAAAACAGGAGGCATTACAGATGCAAACTTCAAACTATAATACAAAGCTATAGTAATCAAAACAATATGACACAGGCATAAAAGCAGACATATAGACCAATGGATTTAAATGGATACCCAAAACAAACCCAAATATATTCAGTCAATAAATTTTTGACAAAGGGTCTAGGAAAACACAATAGGGAAAGGATTATTTTTCACAAATGATGTTAGAAAAATTGGATGTCCACCACAAAAAATGAAATTGTACCATTCAGTATGGAGGTACATGCCGGCAATCTCAGCTACTTGGGAGTCAGAGGTAGGATGATCACAAGTTCAAGGCCAGCCTTGACGATATTGTGAGACCCAGTCTCAAAACAAAAAGTTTAAATGGGCTGGGGATGTACCTGAATGCATAGAGTGTGGCCTTGATTTCAATCCCAAGTATCACAAAAAAGAAGAAAACTGTATCCATATCTTATACCACACACAAAAATACACTCTAAAAGATTATAATTTTAAACATAACATCTAAAACCACAATACTTATATAAAAATAAGGAAACATTTTCCTTTGTATAGATCTTGGCAATTATTTTTGGAGGGGGGTTTGACTTCCAAAGCTCAGGCAGAATGAAAGAGAAAGCAAGCAAGCTACTTAAGATGAAAATACTTTTGCTGGCTATGTTAATGCATGCCAGTAATCATAGCAGCTTGGGAGGCTGAGGCAGGAGGATCATAAGTTCACAGACAGTCTCAACAACTTAGGCCCTAAGCAATTTAGTGAGATACTAAAATAAAATATAAAAAGGACTGGGAAGGGCTGTGACTGTGGCTCAGTGGTAGAGTGCTTGCCTAACACATGTGAGACATTGGGTTCAATCCTCAGTATCACATTAAAATAAATAAAATAAAGATATTGTGTCAACCTATAACTGAAAAATAAAAAAAGGACTAGGGATATGAGTCAGTAGTTAAACAGTCCCTGGTACAAAAAAATTAAAATACTTTTGAACCTTAAAATTATCAATCAATAAAATTAAAATGTAACATGGAATACAAGAAAATTTTTGCAAACTATATTGGATTCATATAACAAAACAACAGCACACAAATAAAGGAAGGAATATCCCAATTAAAAAGGGCAAAGGAAGTGAGCAGACTTTTTTTTTTCACAAAGAAGGCATACAAATGGCCAGGTATAAGAAAGGTTATTCAATATCACTAACCACCAGGAGAATGCAAATCAAAAGCAAAGTGAGATATAACTTCACAAACAGAAGAGTGGCTATTATAAAAATTGCAAGAGATAAAACGTGTTGGCAAGGCTATGGAGAAAATCAAACCTTTGCCCAACATTGGTCTGAACGTATATTGGAACAGTCATTATGGAAAACAATATGCTGGTTATATAAAAATTAAAAATAAAAGGGGAGGAAAGTTAAGACTACATAAAGAATCACTTAAGTACAAATTAATATATGTTTAAAGGAAGTCTGGTAGAGGAGAGGAAAGAGAAGGGAAAAGGGGAGAAAGAACATGAGCAGGGAAAATGAGGGTATGCGGAGGTTAAAAAAGTATATTCTGGATCTATCAGCAGAAGAAAGGAATCATGGCATGGGAAGCTGGAGGAGGGAGTGCTTGGTTGGGATATTGGCCAAATTATATTGTTATAGTTTCTGCATGTATGAATATGTAACAAACCTTATCATTATTACAATTTTAATACACAAATAAAAATGTGCAAAAAATTAAAAAACAGAAATTCCATATCATACAACAATCCCATTACTGATTATATACCCAAAGAAAATGAAATTAGTATCTCAAAGAGATATTCTATGTTCACTGCATCATTATTCATTATAGCCAAGATGTGGAAGAAACCTAAGTGGTGACTACAAATGGATGAACAGACAAATAAAATTGTGTGTGGTGCATATTGCACACACATATACATATATATGTACACATATCTATGTATGTATGTGAATATGTATACATTACAAGGCTCTGTGTTCAAGAAAAAAAGGATAAAGACAGGAAGTGGGAGAGTTGGAAAGGGAGAAATCCAGGAAAAAAAAAGGTTGAATGTTTTCAACCACAAAAAAGGAAGACCTACCACTCATGACAACATGGATGAACCTGGAGAACGTAATACTAAGTGAAATAAGCCAGACACTGAAATACAAATACTGCATCATCTCACTTTTATACTTTCATGTAGAATGAAAAATGAACTCATAAAATATAATGGTGGTTTTCAGGTGCTGATAGAGAGGAAATAGGCAGAAGTTGGTCAAAGGGTACACATTTTTAGTAATAATGTGAGTGTTCTGGGTATTTAAGGTAGAGCATGGTGACTATAGTTAACAATACTGTACTGTATATTTGATATTTTGTAAGGAAGTATATTTTAAATGTCTTTCTCACAAAAATTGGTAACTATGTGTTGTGATAGATATGTTAATTAGTTTGTGGTTATCATTTCACAATGCAGGGACAAAATAAAATCCCCAGTCATATCAGCAGTGACTGACTTCCTCCAGCCACACTCTACCTCCCTACAGTTACTGGCCAATAAATCCATACAACGGATTATCACAATCATTCAGACTCACCTCTCATAGTCTAATCATGCTACCTATGAAAATTCTTGCATTGTCTCACACATGAGCTTTTGGG
>PVKS010040757.1:0-16442 GCA_004027875.1 Aplodontia rufa
TCTCACAGATTTGTTTTAAGCATGATATTTATTAAGTGCTTAACAGTGCCAGCCCATAGTTAGGATTTGATAAGTGACAGCAGGATGTTTAAAGATACAGATGTGACATGTTGGTGTAGGACCATGTGACTTGTCTGATAGGTGTATCATTAGATTAGCCTGTTTGTGGTGCTCCTTAACGTACTAGCTGTATGACTTAGGGCCAATTAGTTAACCTCTCTCTACTTCAGTTCACACCTATGTAGAAATTGGGTTTTGTCTCATTCCCATTGTTGGGGTGATTAAATGAGATGATTCATAAAATTTTTCTTTGTTATTGCAATAGGTTGAATTTTTGTTTCCTCCCCAAGCCCATATGTTGAAACCCTAATCCCAAGGGTGATGATATTGGGAGGTGAGGCTTTTGGGAGGTAACTGCAGATAGGCTAGTTTATGAGGATGGGGTCCTCATCATGGGATTAATGTTTTTATATGCAGTTCAAGTGACTAGAGCTTTTTTCCTCTGGCATGTAAGTACAGAGTGAGGTGTTCCTCTGAAAACCAGGAAGAGGACTCCAGCAAAAACCTGCCTCCGATACTATGAAAAGTCAACGTTTGTTTTTGAAATCATCATTCTATGTAGCCTGAATGACTAAAACGGTTATGTTAGTCTTTAAAGTTATTTTCATTTTATTTGGTTTAGTTTTCTTTTTGGATACTTGCTTTTAAATGTAGACATGCCAAACCACTGTGCTTTCTGAATTTATTCCTTCTAGATTTTCCTCATGTCTTTAGCAGTCACCCCCTACCACACCTCCATTACCTTCTTACCTGCCATCAAGCATCTGTGAGTTGTTGTTTTTTTTTTAAAGAAAGAGGGACAGAGAGAGAGAGAGAGAGAGAGAGAGTCAACTTTATTTAGTTTTTCATGTGGCTTTTGTCGCTCCAACACTTCGTTGTGTACGTGGTGCTGGGGTTTGAACCCACGTACTTGCACATGCCAGGCAAGCACCTTAACTGCCAAGCCACCTCTCCAGCCCCCATCTGTGGATTTTAGCTTTCAGTAGGTTGAGAGACAACCAAATACAAATCTCCACCTTTTTTTCTGGCTGTTAAATCTTCAGCACCTAGGAAAGTGCCACAACCTAGTAGGAGTTCAATAACGTTATTGAATATGTGGAAACCAGGTAGCCAGGTTTATTAGCTTAACAATGAAAGTAACATTTCAGATATAATTCTAATTGGGTTCTACCCATAGAGTGTTTTCCGTGGATAAAATCTTGGAGAATTTGTACAATTTTAAATCATTAATTTTTTATATCTGTATACAAATGAAGTTGCAGGTTAAATGAGATGTTTCAGTGGCTAATAATATTTGGAAGCAGGAATAAATTTTTCTTTAATTGACCTTTTATTTCATATTCAATAAAATGGAGAAATAACTGCTATTTGTCATAGGTGGGACTGATAGGGATGTTTCTCATTCGTGGGACTTCATTGGTACTTTTCAAAGTGACAGCAGATTCATAAACTCTGACATGTTATCTGTATTATTATTCAAGTCTTATAATTTATTGCTTTATTATCTCTCTCTCTCTCTCTCTCTCTCACACACACACACACACACACTGTATCCCCTGTGAGCTACGGTAGCATAGGCTGTCTTTGTAAAAAGGTGTGCAACATTTCCTGGACAGTTGTGCTCAGGCATGCCATATGGGCCACTGCACAATTTATCCTCAGTGCTAATAAATGTCACAGGACAGTTAGCACAATCTCCAAAGAAAATGTGATGCTTTTCTTCTATACACTGAAAGTTCTCCTGATGTCAACAGCAAAAAAAATCCTATGGTATAAAATATATTTTATGGTAAACTATCTGGTATGTAGTTAGGATTAAGACTTCCATTCCTTTCTACTTCTAAGTGACAGAAGAATTTTAAATTCATTAACATTTGATTGTTATATTTTATTGTAGGCTTAGGAATACATCTAAAAATACCACCCACTGATGAAGAGATTACTCTATAGGTTCAACTCTTATTTTATCTGCTTCAAAGAGACATGGGATTTGGTTTGTCATCATTATTTCTTTGCATATAGGCTACTAGAGAAATATTGAAGAGATTATTTATTTGGCAGTTGGTTTTTTTTTAATGAGAAAGAGTTTATTTTCAGTCATGAAAACATATTAAAATATAAAGTATTATCAAACTGATGTAATATTACTACAACATGTTAACCCAGATGATCAGAGGATTTTTTCACCAGATGATATTATCAAGCTAAATGTATAACAAGAATTCATATTCCTAGTGTGACCATTAACTATTTTATTTTTATAGCTGAGCTTGGATTTATAAATGTCTTTAATATTTCATTCTTTGAGTTTAAAAGAAACTTTGTTATTTGTCTTTTTAAAAAATTATCCTCTAAAATTACTTCTACAATTCTTATAGAAATTTATGTGTATACCCAAATACACATACTACCCCCCACATCCTATATACGCACCATGCAGGTGTTAGCACTAGGAGAATCTAATACAAATCACTGTGTTTAAGAACAAGCACAAGGTATTTTTGATGTGACCTTTGGTAATACATTATATTTTAATGTTTTCTGAAGACTGAAGGTAAGCATTGACTTTCTTGTTTAAAAAATCCCAATTGCCAGATAGTCTCTGCAATCTCATTTCCAACTGCCTACAAACCAAATCCCTTGCTGCTTTGAAAAAAAAAAAAAAAAAAGGACTTTTGACATGACCTTAGGCAAGAAGCATTAGGAATTCAAGAGGAATTCTTTCTCCAATCCTTCCTCTGTGGGGTCTACCAAGGAAGCCATTTACTGACGAACTACTAAAGCAGGCCTGATCCCTAAGGTCTCCACCTGCGTTGCTGTCCATGGGGAGCCTTTGAGCATGGGAGAGTGGGCAAACACACTCTTCTTGCCTGTTTTATTTCTAGTAGAACATCAGGGACTGGTGACAAGGTGGCAGTCAGTTAAGAGACTTATTTAGGCATAAACGACCCAAGAAAGGTGTGCTCTAAATTATTATAATCCAAACCTACAATGTCAGGATGAAAAATACCACGAGGCCTAACTGCTGAGTTCTGAAGTCCATCCTAACACTGGCATTTTCACAGTGCCAAGGAATCCATCCAGGATAAGGGACACAAGTAGTCTGGGGCCCACAGATGGGAACTGCTTGTTATTAAGTGGGACATGTTTCAGGACAGCTTCCACCCCCAGATGGCACCACTTCTAGCTGAAGATCAGGCCATTCCCATGCCTGGCTCCCGTGTAGACTATCTACTCCCTCTCCTTCTCTCTCTCGCTCTCTCTCTCTCTCTCTGTGTGTGTGTGTATATATATATATATATATATATATATATATATATATATATATATATTTGTGCATTATAGTTTTACATAATGATAGTATTAGTTGTCATATATTCCTAGATGCACACAAATCAGCAATACAGTTTGTTCAATACCCCCACACACACACCCCTCCACCTCCCTCCTCTGGTCCCCTGATCCCTTGACTTTCTTCTGGGTCCTATACTGTTCCTAAATAACCCCAATACAGTGGCCCCTCCTATTAAGGCACAGGACATCCTTCTTGGCTTACACAGGTCCACTATCCATTGCCTTTTTGTTTGTTTGTTTAAGAGAGAGGGACAGTGAGAGACAGAGAGAGAAAGAGAGAGAGAATCAATTTTATTTAGTTTTTCATGTGGCTTTCATTGCTCCAAGATTTCACTGGGTACCTAGTGCTGGGGTTTGAACTCGCATACTCAATCATGCCAGGCAAGCACCTTAACCACTAAGCCACCGTTATAGCCCCTATTCATTGCCTTTTATAAACTTTATTTGCTTTATATATTTACTCTGAATGTCCATTTAATCAGATTCCAGTTGAATAAAAATGGATCTAAGGACCTACGAGGACATTCATACAAATTAGTTCACAGACTGGCACAATTCAGACTGTAAAGATTTTTTTTTTAATAGAGAAAGGATAGTGAGAGAGAAAGAGAGGATCAATTTTATTTAGTTTTTCATCTGGCCTTCATTGGTCGGACACTTCATTGTGTAGGTGGTGCTGGGGTTTGAACCCAGGTCCTTGTGCATGCCAGGCACAGGCCGTATCTTCTGAGCCACTGCCCCGGCCCCTCAGACCATAAAGATTTAAGGAAGAATTTCTAGGCATGAAAAGGTATAGCTTTCTACTTTCTTAAAGCGTGAGAAGAATGCAGCTCCCCCTGAAGAACAGTAGCAATGGATTTTTGTTGTGGTTGTAGTTGTTGTTGAAGCAGAAGTCCTTCATTTCTCCCAGGATAAGAGTGCTGGTTTACAGAAGCATTAACAAGACCAGGGCCTTAGGGTCTTTCTCAAACTATTTGCATAGAGAAGCAAGCACAACCCTTTCTTAATGAGCTAGGAAAGGGAGGTTGGCTTTGTGACAGTTTTCTTCTCCATTCTAGGCAGATAGATGAAAGTTAAAAATTAGGCGTGTCAGGAGAAATGGCTTGTCTCTCCATCTCTGTTAGCCCCCAGAAATCAGCATGTGGACCCTGGCTGTGTTCAAACGTGACTCCCTAACAAATTGGCCTCTAGTCTGAGGAAATTGCCCTGAGTCCTTCCTACTCCTCTTCAAAAGCCAAGTGTGGGAATGCCCTGCAGCTGTCCTGCATCACAGCTTCTCTGAGTTCACTGGAAATGTCTTCAGTTATAAATCAAAGTTTAACAATGATTTCTGGTGGAAGAAATCTAAATAGACTTTTATTCCAACCTCAACAATTCTTCATGTTCCTCCTTTATGTTTTGATGCTGGGAATTTATGGCTACAGGCCACGTTATAAATTGTAATATTTTGACATTTTCCACGTACCATATTTTGAACACATTAAGAGTTAAAAATTTCTTTTGGAGAGTATTTATTTGACTTTGGGTAACTAAAGCTTATCTCCTGCAGGATGCTTCAGAAGAAATCACTAAATCTACCTTATCTAAGTATTTTTTACTTCAGAGGAAGAATGCTTTGGTGATATGGAAGGCCCACTGAAATCAATATAAATAAGAAAGGGCAATATGGTAAGCGCTCAGGAAGTCAGTCTTTGAAGTGTTAACACAGGACAGAATTCAAATCCAGTCTCTGCCATTTGCTGTTGTATGACCTTGGACAGATTCTTCAACCTTGGTGATTTTCCATTCTGTCTTCTGTTAAAGGGAAATATAAATAGTCCCTACATCAAAGGCCATTGTGAAATTAATGCATTTAAAGCGCTACCACAAAGCCGAGCAAGCGGTAAAAACATCGTTATAGTAACAGCAGTGTCAACATGAGCATTCTTGTGGTTTTGGGTGTTGAGAAGTCTGATGCAGGCACTCTAATTGCTTCTGAGTTTTCTATGTAGCATAAAAGATAGGTTTTTAGAAGTATATTTCATACATCTGTTTCTGAGGAACAAGTGTATGTATACTCCCCTTGGTTTATGTAGTGCATGACATATTCTTTGGGGGGTAGGGGGAGCTCTCGCCCTGTGTGGTTTGGAGTCTCCTTGGATATTTATGTGAACACCAGCACCACCTGCAACAGCAGGGCTCCTGGTGGAGGAGGTGGGTGGAGCCTGGGAGACATTAAGTACCAGGTGCACAGGTAACAGAATGCTCATCAGATCTGATTGGGCTCCCACACAGCTATAAGGTTGTCTGGTTGCCAGCGCAGAAATGACGAAGGACAAAAACAGCCCAAGGTAGGTGGGCTCTACCAGCCTCCATCTGTTGTTCCCTCCTCTGATAGGAAGAAAACATTTCCTGATTCCTTTATGAAATAACTTTGTGATTCCTGTGCAAACGGGAAATCATATCTTCGTGTTTATAGGGCCAAACAGATGGATTTTTGCCACCATTTAATTCTTTGCAAAATAGGACAAGGAACAGGGCAGAATGCCAAAGGCCAAGGTATTAAAGAAAGGGAACCCCTTCTGACATGTTTGCTTTCCCACATTTATTACATCTCCTTCCTTTCACAACCATAGTTTGGAACTGTTAAATGGTGTTCTTCCTAATGTCACCTCTGAACTGCTTATCATTTATGAAGATCTCATTTTGTGAGGTTTAAATGGTTTTAAACGGGAGGATGATAATCATAATTTGTATTCTCAATTAAAAGTATGTTAAACACTGTTTTTAAATGCTATATTTAGCATAAATATATTACCCAAAAGAATTTTTAAAAAAATTACTTGAAAAAACAGTCCTGTCTCATATTCTGAGGAAAATAGGTTTAGAGGCACTAAATATTTTAAACTCGTAATTGCACAGGTCTGGCAGTAGAGAATAGCTGCCCACATTGCTGACTTTCAGTTGCTACAGGCATGTGCCTCATCGGCAGTGGCAGATGCCCATGTGATCTTTCAGAACATCACCCACCGTCAAGGTGCAGAAACTTCCTCTCCCACCCATGGAAGCATACTCCTTACTCAAGCTCCTTTTTTTTCACTGTAAGTTTGCATTTTCATTTTCTTTGTTTCAATAAGATTTAAACAGCATTGATTTTTTTCTCTTTTAAGGAAAGAGAGAGGAATGGCGATAGAGCAAGCAAGAGAGATTCAATTCTACTTAATTTTTCATGTGGTTTTCATTGCTCCGACACTGTTGTGTATGTGGTGATGGGGCTGAAACCTGCATCCTTGCGCATGCCAGGCAACTGCTGTAACTGCTGAGCCACTGGTCCAGCCCTTCATTAATGGTTTTTACCATCACATAAATTTCAAAATTATTGTATTACATAATGTAATTAAAGCTATTTTTCCTTTCTGATATGGAGTTTATGGGGGGGGGAAGATAGAGGAAAACATAAATTTTGAGTTGAATACTCATCCAGACTACTTAATTAGCATTCTACTACCCGGCTTGACAGTTACAGTTGACTGCAAATCTATATCTTAGAAGCCAGAAAATTACAGTTATCTGGAAGTTTAATTTTTTAAAAATATAGATTTTTACCTGAATTATACAGATATTTTAGGAACTAAAGTTGCTTTGTTAAGCATTAATTTGCTTGGGCTGATGCCACTTCTTTGCTCACTTTTTTTAATTTGATAAGAGTTTTTATTTTTATTTACTTTTATTTTTTTATTAAGTGAATATGGAGTTACAGTTGAGGGGGAAACATTATCAAACATTCAAGAACAAATGTATATATACTTAGTTATCTGGGGCTAATGCCATGTCATGGATGGCCAGCTTGGGTTCCCCATGTTGCTGATTCCCCCAGAAGAACCCCTGAGTTAAATGGATATCTTGTGCTCACTTTTGATTGTTTAGTAAGAAGAAACTTACAGTTCTTCTTGCCTTCCTTTCATCAATATTTAAACGCCCAAAGTGCTGAAGCAAAAGGAGGTGGCTCCGTAGACTATGCTTCAGTCAGAAAACCTTAGAGTTCCCCAGAAAGCTTACTAAATTATTTCTTTAGAAATGGCCTCAGATATAGCCCCACTTATGCTAAAAATTGTCACTGTTTAATACAGGCTACACACTGATCTTTGTGCTTCACCTATATCAACATAGTTATCACAACCGCTCCTGCGGGGCTGTATTGTTATTGTTCCCATTGTAGTGTTAGGATACTGAGGAATAAAGAGTAAGTTTCCCAAGCTTCACATGGGTAATAAATGGTGGTGGTGAAGTCTATAATAGGTTGATAAAAGATTTTCTGAAACCTATGTCCAATTCAAGATAAATTTTACATAATTCCCTTTGTATTTCTCATTAAATGTTCAAATCACAGAATATGAATTTATTGATGCAAATAAAAATGTATACGCAGGAACTTGATGATGGCACATCTTCAATTAATGACGCTCAGTTCTGTCTTCTGCAGAACTACGGATGACAGTCTGTGCCGAGGCAGGAATACAGCCAGACGCTCTGTCCTTTCAGCCATTTCTCATATCATAATATTTCCCACCTCATGTTAAAAGGATTCTGTGAAATAAATTATTCTCTCAAAAACGTTCATGTTTTGGGGCTGGAGCGGTGGCTCAGTGGTTACGGTGCTTGCCTGGCATGCACAAGTACACGGGTTCAAACCCCTGCAACCCACGTACACAACTAAGTGTCAGAGCAACTAAAGTCATGTGAAAAACTCAATAAAAATTGATTCTCTCTGTCTCTCTCCCTCTCTCACTGTCCTTCTCTCTTTAAAAGAAAAAAGTTCATGTTTTGTCCTTTTGCAATTAATTTCATAACACGGGGTCCATTTGGCCCTGAGCAAGTGTGCACAGGAACTGTGCTAGGGTTATAGCACACTCATTTATTGAGTGAATGTGACCAATAGATTTGTATGCATATTTCATACTTGATCTGACTAGCAAATAGCAGAACGAAGCTCTGTACTCATAAAAAACAACCTTTTGGGCAAATCCCTTGATTCCTAATACCTTTCTCATCTCTTATAGAGAAAATAGCTTGATTTTTTTTAAGGAATAGTGGGAAGGTCTCTGATTTTCTTTTATTTTTTTAAAGAGAGAGGGACAGTGAGAGAGAGAGAGAAACAATTTTATTTAGCTTTTCATGTGGCTTTCGTTGCTCCAACACTTCGCTGTGTACATCGTGCTGGGGTTTGAACCCGTGTCCTCGCTCATGCCAGGCAAGCACCGTAACCACTGAGCAATTGCTCCAGCCCCAGGTCTCTGATTTTTAATAAATTTCCTTGGATATGTGCTTTTATACTAGAAACCAAATTCCTCATGGAGAATTATCAGTCACACTTTTTACATACCCTATTGCCTCCTGCCCAATCCCGTTTCCCAACTCCAGCAAAACCTTGTTTTTAAGTAGGGTTACAGATCAGTGATTAGTACTAGAGAAATTATTACTAAATATCAATAGACAATAATATCTTAACTGGTAGATGGATAAAAAACTAATTATAAAGCAAGTTTCAGCAGAAACTGGAATCATCAATGCAGTTTACAGAGATGGAAAACAAATAGAAAAGACAGCTTGGTTAGTTTGAAGCCAATTCTAAGGGTATCAGTTCTTATTAGTGAGAATATCCTTGCACAGTTTTTTTATCATGCTTGAACAAGAACATGTGTATTGGCTCATGAAAACAAAGTATAAACATTGCTCTGAAATTTGATATTTCACCAAGTTACATATCTGTGTGCTTACCCCTGACCAGTAGAATTATAGCTCAGTTTGCAGTGGTGCATAATATTTCATGTGGTCAGTAAGCCATAATTTATTCATATTATGATGGTTGTCCAGATAAGTGGATGATCAATTGCCTAAGTGTTTGAAATAGACACTTGACCAAAAGAGCAAAATGAGCCAGGTGCTTTTTGCTAAAGCTAAAGTCTGATTATGAAGTCATTCCTCACAACCCTGCAATGTTTCAGCGATTACTTGACCAAAAGTGCCTGGCTCCATCCCAAGAGCACATTTGTTAGATTGCTCCCCATCACCTAAAGTAATGTAATTGATTTCTTCCTGTTTGTATGTATGTATTTTCCTCAATATAAATTCTTGGAGCACACCAGAAGGATTTAGGATATGTAAAAATCGAAATGTCCATACAATGCTAAATTTTTACAGATGGGAAAGAAAAAGAAATCCACTAAATTGTTGCTGTTTTAAACTTTGGATGGAAAAGGAAAAACACAAGCAATCAAAACAGGAAGCAATAAAAAAGGGTGAAGCATCTCTGAAATGAACATATGGCCTAGAATATTCTTCCTAAGAATGAGTTTTCCATGGCTGACACAGCAGCTTTCTCCTTCCACGTCTTTTTCCACGTCTCCTTCCTTCCCATACCACAGAGTGCATACCATTAAGCCACCTCAGTGTCTCTTGAGCATGGGATAATTATTCCTTTAATATTTCCTTTGTTCCATTTTATGGAGTTCTGAGAAATTTTTTCTTTCTTCTGCTTTTAAAGTTAAGCAACGCTTTAATGATGACTAGCACTCCTCCTCCTCCATGTCTCAGAAAAGGAATTCCTTCTTTTCCTTAATTCTTAAGAAAGAGCAGCTTATCCAGCCATCTCACACTTCCCCTGCTTTTATAACTAAAGGCAGTTTGCTAATTTCGTAGGGCTCTGAGAGCAGCAGCAAGCAGGGCTATTTGGCACGGTGTACTCCACAAATCAGGAACCCAGGAAGAATGTGACATTCTTGTGCACCTGCGGAACCCATGAAAGCTAGAGATGTTGAGCCGGACTCTATTCCCAACCCCAGTGTCTGCAGGAAATGTCACATTGGGCTTATTCACTCAGGCTTTAGGAAAAACAATATGCTACAGAGGTCATGGGAAGCATGCAATATCCTGAGAATAAGGGTTTTAATGATGAAGTAATAAACATTTTATTTTGGATTGCCTGCAGCCAAGGGCTACATACAAATGCATTGCATTTTTAAACAGCTCGGTTTATTGTCACTGAGATGAGAAATCTTACACACACATGCTGGTTCTAAAATATATTTTACTTAAAGGAATTTTATTCACTTAGAAGCAAAAAGCATGCAAAATGCACATTATAGTAAACATTCTTTAAACATATAAAAGTGCAGAAATAAAGATATTGTATATAATATAGTATCAAATTTTGTCTTCTAGAAACACTCATCTTTTGTGATGAACAATAAAATTTTCATATCTGTAATTTAGTTCAATGTACATTTCTTTAGATTTGAGGGTTTTTTCAAGTAACTTACCACTTAGTTATAAAAAGATTAAAAAATGAATGAAACACCATTGCTGTTCTGCAGAGATTTTCAGGTTAGTGGATGAGACTGAGGGTTACATGTGTAAATAACAAATATGTTGTAATTTCAGGAAGGCTGCCAGCTGCTCCAACAGTCAGAAGTTAAAATAAACCTGAGGACATGAGGTGACCTTGGGAAAGGGAGTGTGCCTGAGGAGCCATCCCCTAGACACTCTTCAGGGTCCTAGAGCCCAGCAAACATGTTGTGTATAGGATATGTGGACCATGACCTGGCTCCTTGCTCTTTTGTTTTCTTTCTATCTAGCAAGCATATGTGTATAATTATAGACTCAGGTCCCAAAAGTTGTTTATGCCTCAATGGTAATTTAAAGATGAAACAAGATACACGGCTAACCCCATAAATATGCAAAAGAGAAGCATGATGACTATATTTTTTTATTCTTTAAATTTTCTTAAATCTATGAAATTCTTGCAAATTTTGTGTGTGTGTGTGTATATATATACACATACACACACACAAACACACACATATATATATATATGATTTGGTGTATGTGTGTATGTTGGTCAACTAATTTAAATTGGTCACTAACTTTCTGCTTCCAGCATTTTGCCTTATGAGAATATTTTAAATTAATTGCATACTTTAACTGGGCTCACATGAAAAAAATTCTTCCTCTACTCTTTATTATTTATTTGGAAACAACAAAAACTATTTTAGAGTTATTTTTATGTGCAATCCAATTTAGAGGGATAAAACATTTTGAAGGCCTGTTATAATAACTGAAATGTAGGCAGTCTGTTAGTGAGCCTATAGCATTCTAAAGTTAATTGAAGCCATTTAATAGTATGCAATGCCTTTCAGGTTGCCTACCCTCTTCTCCATTCCTGACCGGAAACCTGCACTAAACAATCCCCACATATCAAGAACTGCCCCACATGTGCTCTGCCCCGTCCCAGCGCTGTTTTTGCACAGGCGTGCCTCTGCCCAGAATATCCTTTCTTGCACTGCTGGCACTTCGACTTCTTTGTGCAGCCTCCTCGATTGCCTGGTCAGATGTGACTGCCCCTGAGGGACTATCTCCATCTCCAGGCAGTGCTGTGCACTTTGAGCTCACCAGGTGCCAACCTTTCCCCTCTATTTAGCACATAATTGCATGACCCATTCATCTGCCCCTCTCCATCACCTGAGAACACGCAATTCTTCTTTGTAATTCCAGGGCATAGCATGGTGCCTTGCCCTCGGTGTTGGGTAAATTAAGGCTAAAGTGCATAGCCCATTGTGAGGCTGGAAAACGTGTTTGATAATTGAATGGATTTCAAATGCTGGAGTATTTCCATGAATATGAAGGCAGTTGAAATTGTCCACTGGATTTCTTTGATGACCTGGAAGCAGTAATGCTATGAGCATGTTGATTAAATCCTCTGTCTCTCTGCCTGTGGCCATGCATTACTTAATTCAGGGTTCTCATTATATCTCACCCAAATTATTTCAAGATGTTCCTAAATATTACCCATACCACCAGTTTCCTTTCCAGCCTCCAATCCTATATACCACTGCAAGATCAAAGTTCCCTTCCAACATACCTGATCCAGTTATTCATCTTAAACTTTTGCCAGGGTGTCTTTAATAATAACTGTACTATCCCATGCTTTCCATCCACCATTCAAGATTTTAGCCTTTAAGATCCAGGTCATGGCCTTGTGACCCCAGACTCTAGCACAGGGCTTAGAATGGCCTCGGTGCACAGTGCTTATGTTCTGAATAACCTGTTTCATCAGATCTAAGATAATAATGATCATAATTTACACCATGACTCTATGTACTACTAAGAAAAAAATTATAGCTAGGCGTGATGGTGCACACCTGTAATTCTAGCTACTCAGGAAGCTAAAGCAAGAGGATCTCAAGTTTACGGTCAGCCTCAGCAACTTAGAAAGATCCTGTCTCCAAATAAAATTTAAAGAAAGGGCTGGAGATTATATATATGTATAATCAGTGCACAATGCTTGCATGGCATGTGTGAGACTCAGGGTTCCATCCCCAGTACTATACATTTTCAAAGAGGAAGAAAACAAATTGGCTGATTAAACTGTGAAACACCACTTTCTTATTCATTTGAATTTTTATTTGTATTCTTATTGAAATACCTTTTTTACACTTCTTCAGGAAAAAAATGTTTTCATCATCTAAAATGTAAAATAAAGAGTAAAATAAGTTGGTTAAGGTAATTCTTAACCTTTTACATTTAAAGCCAGATTTTTCTGAATCTCTTTCCAAAGCAGTCATTAATATTTGTTTTGGACACAATATCATTCTGTTTCATCAGAGTATTAGAGTAGATGCACTTCTTAAAAGAATCATTTTTTTCAAGTTGCTAATTCCTACTTTATAAGTTTTGGTGTGCACCCATAGGTGGTGACAGTATCAAAACTGCCCCAACTGCATCCTGAGCTTAGAGGTGTCAGTGTTATGAAAGGAAGGAAGGAAGGAAGAGCCCTGAATTGATGAAATGCACCAGTGCATTTTGTCTAGGAATACCTGTTGTTCTTAACTGTTTCCAGTGTTCCCTTCCAGTCTTCCCTCCCCACCCGTCAATTCCACACACTCTCACTCCAATCTGTGACATTTTTGTGACCTGAGGCAGATACTTTTCAATCCTGCATCCTTGAATTTATTCTACTTACTTTGCATGGGATATATTTTGCTTTTTAAATACGTTTTTACTTTTAATATACATGTAGTAATTGTATACATTTAGGAGGTATATTGTGATTTTCAATGCATGTGTAAAATGTGTAATGATCAGATCAGAGTAGTTGGCATATCCATCCCTCAAACATTGATAATTTCTTTCCATTAGGAACATTCAAAATCCTCTTTACAAGTTATTTTGTAATATGTGAATCAATTGTTGTCAACCACTCCTGTTCAGCTGCACTACTGCACCCATTATCCATCCTCTCTCCATCCTTCCTCCTCCCCATCCTTCCTCCTCCCCAACCACTGTTCTACTCTCTACCTTTTGTTTAGATTCTACATATGATTGAGAGCTTGATGCATTTTTCAATGTGCCTGACTTATTTCACTTAACATAATATATCCAACTCATCCAGGTTGTCACAAATGACAGGATTTCCTTATTTTTAAAGATCATATAGTATTCTAATATGTATACATAATCACACTCTTCTTATCCCTTCATCCAGTGATAGACACCTAGATTGATTCCATATCTGAGCTATTGTGAGTATTGCTACATAAATATGGGAGAATAGCTGTCTTTTTCTACACAATGATTTCAATTCCTTTGTCTGCATCCCAGTAATGGAATTGCTGGATTACATGGCTGTTCTATTTATAGTTTTTGAGGAAACTCCATACTGTTTCCTATAATGGTTGTACTAATTTTACATCCCCACCAGCAGTGCCCAAGAGTTGCCCTTTCTGCATATTCTCACTATTATTATTTTTATACTCCTTTAGTTTGATTTTATTTAAATGCCATCTTCCTGACTTCCCCAGATGGGCTTGCTCTCCTCCTCTTTGGTACTCTCTAAGCATTTGTGCATACTCATTTGACCAGTTCTCCAATTTTTCCCATCATTTCATGTTCAAGAATTAAAAACTAACCCTATATTAGTACTTTTACCTGTATTTTTGCTGTTTGCACCCAATGGTTATTCAATAAAACTTGAGAAAATACAGTTGGATATATTTCCTTCCTCCAGTTTGCTTTGGAGTGGTACAGAGTAAGAGAACATTGTTCCAAAGTTTCCTGGGAGGATTTTGGATAGTGTCTTTTATCTGACTAGTACTCATAGTCAAGTATCACCAAGTATAGGATTAGTCATTTCAGGTTAGTCACAATATTTAAATTCTACATTGGTCAAGGCTACAGAGTTATAAAACAAACAGAAAAACCACTAGCCTAGTATTTATGTATCTATAATCAGAACCATACAATTTATAGGATCAATAATTGTTATGGTTTGTATGTGGAGTGCCCCACAAAAGCTTCTGTTAATGTAGGAACATTGAGAAGTGAAATGATTAGATTGTGAGAGTTGAGACCTAATAATCATCCTAGTTTGAACGGACTGACTGGGTGGTAACTCTAGGCAGGGGGTGAGTGGCTGGAGGAAGTGTCATTGAGGAAGGGCCCTGGGAGGGTACATCTTCCCTGTAGCCCTTCTCCCTTCCTTCTCTCTCTGCTTCCTGATCTTTCCTTGAGCTCAGCAGCTTTCCTCCGTTGGACCCTTCCCCTATGATGTGCTGTTTCACATTGGGCCAGAGTGATGGAGCTGGCTGCCCGTGGGCTGAGACTTCTGAAACTGGAGCCCCAAAGAAAACTTCCTTTCTCTAACTTGTTCTTGTCAGGTATTTTGGTCACAGCAACACAAAAGCTATCTAAGACAGAAATAATTTGCATCTTCACAGTTTTTACACTGAAATGAACCCAGAGATCATAACCTGAAAAAAAAAAAAAGTAAAAGCAATTTTAGAACATTTAGGTGCAACTGTGAAGTCTCATTAAAATATTGTCTTTTAATAAAAACATTACCCAAGGTCAAATTCAAGTCCTTAGAAAATGTATCTTCTAATTCCATTAATAAGTTTCAAATTCAAGAGTCTGTGTCTGAAACCCTAAAGTTAGCCATGACTCAGTCTATTCATTGATGCTAGCATAATTCTCAGATACTGACACAGGAACAAGTAAGGACCCTCGGGAGAGCAGTATTACTGGAAATATTGTCTGCTCTCACCTGTCAGTCATGTGGAATGCTGGTGAGTGAGGCAGTTTCCTGGGGGAACATAACTGCTCTGATTACCTGGATTCTGGGTAATTCTTGTAGACTGAAAAGTTTGAGGATGAGTTTTTAGATTATGACCCACCGAACCTGATATCACAGATGATGTATTTAGTGTTGTCATGCAGACCCCAGCTAATTCCCCAGATCTAATAGGCTTTTTTTTTTTCTGCACTGGAAAATTTAGTGTTGATCAGTATAATTAAAAAAAAAACCTTTCCAACATGTTTTCTCTATTATTTCTGTCACTAGCTTTTCAGTATCACATGCTGAAAATTTCATGATATTTTAACTTCCGGCTGGACATATGAGGAGTTAATCACTCTTACTTTGATTACAGATAGAAGAACTAAAAGGATGATTTTATGTTGTACAATTTCCAGAGGAAATGATCTATGACATAGGATTAAACAGAAAACTTCTTAAAGCAGTTCTGAGTCACTGAAAGCACTCAGAAAGAGGAATGTGAGTCATCATAGGTCACCCAGAGGATGAAGAGAGAGCTGGAAATAGAACACAGATATCTTCTTCCCTCCCATACCTACTTCCTCTGATGATGCGAACTATTCGCTGAGTCATAAGACCATACAATAGTGTGAACGTTTTTGGAACAGATTTTCATTAAGGATTTTTCTGGGATTCTAGTATATTCGGCAGAAGCAGAATAAGCATTACTTACTAAAAAGGCTCTGGGTTTTTATGCAATACAAATGAAAGTTGAGAAAATTAAAATGATTGAATTTGATTATATCTGGTACCATCATATGATTTTATTCTCATTGATAATATAATTATGTTGGAAATTATTTAATACAATTAATGTTGTTTGAAGGAAGGAAAGAAATTGGATCTATTATGATCAGCTATTTTTCTCTACACAGTGATTCTATCTACATTTTTTCTTTGC
>PVKS010040758.1:0-16428 GCA_004027875.1 Aplodontia rufa
TTTTCAACTTAAAAAGTATATCTAGCAAACCCAAATATATGTTACCTTATAGAAACTAAATCAAGATTAACAATTAATGTTTTAACATTGACTTTACAAATTCATCAGATATTTTCTCTAACATATTTACAGAGATTAATCCTATTTATGTTAAATCTACTTTACTCATTCTTCCATTTTCTTTTCTTTTTTCCTTTTCCAACTCTAATTTATGAGCGCTCATCTACACATGAATACAAACACACAGGAAAATCACAAAAATACACAGAAACCAAATACACAGCAATACCACAAACACACAAAGACTTGACACAAATTCAACTACAAAAGGATGTCCGACGCTGTCTTGCAGCCACTTGCTTAGTCCCTCGGGAGGACTCTTCCGTTTAGTCCCTCAGGAGGACTCTTCCGTTTAGTCCCTCAGGAGGACTTTTCCGTTTAGTCCCTCAGGAGGACTCTTCCGTTTACCTCGAGGTCCCTACCCTATTCAAACAGGGTCTGCTAATTAAATTTCAACTTGCCATTAATACTTAAAATTGGTTTTCGAGGTCCCCGTATGGGCCACCATTTGTCCGGTCTCGGCCGGCAGGAACCGGACAAAGCATTCATTTTGCGGTGCATCTGAGATTAAAATAGACCCACTGGTCTTAAGTTCTCCAAACACTTTATTTCTCCCTTTACCATGGCTAAAGGCCTCCAGGCGCTTCCCGCCTTCCCTCTCTTTGAGTCAAGGCTATTAACATTCAGAGTCCTTGTTTCTACTGCTGTACCAGAGTCCTTATTTCTGCAGCCGAGACTCTTACTGCCGGCATCTTCTACTGCTGCTGATCTCTCCACCTTCTCTGCTGCTGCTGCTGCTGCTGCTTCCCTGGTTCTATGCTTTCGCTGGTCCTCGCTTCTGCTGCTTGCTTCTTCCATGCTTCTTCTCTGACTGCTTCAGGACAGGGCTGGCTGGCTGGCTGGCTGGCTGCTTGCTTGCTTGCTTCTGGACAGGGCTGCTTGCTGCTTGCTGCTTGACTGCTTGCTTGACTGCTTGCTTGGCTGCTTGCTTGGCTGCTTGCTTGGCTGCCTGCTGGCTGCTTGCTGGCTGCTTGCTTGCTTGCTTGCTTGCTTGCTTGCTTGCTTGCTTGCTTGCTTGCTCGCTCGCTCTATCTGACTAGTTGCTACTCTATTTATCCATTACAACAACCAATAGGGGTACAGTGCAAACACATTTCTCCAATTGTAACAAATGAGTGACCAAATAGCTTAGTCATGTGGTCAGGCAATTTGCTAATTACAAGCCAGCTGGACCCCTTAGAGTTGTTTACCACCAATTCTTTTACAAGCCAGCTGGGCCTCATGTTGGGGTCGAACCCCCACACTCTGACACTTAGTTGTGTATGTGGGTGCTGGGGTTTGAACCCGAGTACTCACGCATGCCGGGCAAGTGCCATAACTGCCGAGCCACTGCTGCAGCCCCAGTATCTTGTAGTTTTAATCTGGATTACTCTAATGATTAACGATGCTGGAAATTTCTTCGTGTACCTGTTGGTCATTTGCCTGTCTTCTTTTACGACATATCTGTTCAGGTCTTTTGTTTTCAATTAGAGTTATTTGTTTTCTTGCTACTCAGTTGTTTGAGTTCCTTATATATTTGGGAAACTAACTTTGAAAAAATGCATGATTTGTCAACATTTCCCTCCACTCCCTGAGCTGTCTGTCCACTTGCTGGCTCTGTGGTATGGAGGCCCTTTAGCTCGATGCCACACCACATGTCTAACTTTGCTTCTGAGCATTCAGAAGAGCACCATCTGCATGCTGAAACCCAGTCCCAGCACAGTGGTGTCAAGAGGCCTGAGGACGCTTCCTCCTGCCACGTGAGCACCAGAACTCCTCAGAGTACCCGCAGGCACCTCCACCCTGGAATTCCAAGAAAACAATTCCAGCACAAGGGATCTGTCATAGCAGCCCAAGGATGGGACCAAGAGTGCAACTATTTTGGTTTTTATTCGAGTGCTGGGCTCCACCCTCCTTCATATGTATCTCAATCACCACATTTCTGATTCAGTCATCACATTTATGCAACCATAATCTTTTGCTGTTTTCTTCTTGATTTAAAACCACTTTCTCAAGGCAAATGAATACGAAATATGAAGCACGGTAAAATGCTAACAGTTCTAAATCATGAAGCTTAAATAGTTTCACAAATCTTCCTTTTCGTGGCTACGTATTCCTTTCTCCAGCTCCTGTTCAACGTTCAGTGGAGGAGCCGCACAGCTGGTGTGTACAGGCCCGCAGGAAGACATCTCAGCTGCACCAGCAGGGGCAGAGCTGCCACCTCCTGCTTCCTGTCCCATTTAAGCCCATGCATAAAAGCTGCTGTGTGTGGCCTTGTGCTGTCCTTGCTATGATTAGAGCAGACGTAAATGCAGTTAATGCTCAGCTGATTTTCCATGCTCATAACTGTTTTCTGCCCTCTTTGAAATATTTTCCTCATGTGAATTTTAAACCTTTAAGGAAACTGATTAGCATTAAAAGCTATATGCATACACATATATAATATGTATGTCACATACAACCTATAATACACATTATATACATAACAACAATACTACTCACTAATTAAAAAAACAGATTTGTGATTTGTTGTTTGGCAATGGTTACTCTCATTTTAAGTGGCAAATGTAGTTTCATTCATCAGACTTCTTGGGACTGTCCAAAATGTTTTGCTCTATATAAGCTTACTACAAAGAGAACACGGGAAGATGTTTTACTGAAAGATTCTGGAGGTTTGCCACTACCAGTTCGATGTTCCTTGAGTTTCAGGTCTCCACATTTCAATGGCAGAGCGCCAGCATCAAAGAAACCCCTGTGGGCCTGTTATCTACAACTGCCATTCCCGAAAGGAAACCTGCGGACAGGGACACCTGGGCTTGGGGGCTGGATGTTTGCAGGCTTCAGCTTTGCTCAGATGAGACCTGGGAGCCTGCTGTATTGCGCTCGGTTTCTGAGACGCAGCTGCAGGTTGGTGTCCCAGTCCAGTGAAGTGGAAACCTCATGCTGTGCTAAAATGGCTTTCAAAGCGTTTTTCCTGGCTTGGTCTAACTGAAGACACAGGGGAGGGTTCAGGTGAGAGGTGTGCAGTGGAAAGGAACAGGCTCAAGATCTGGCTGGACCCCAGCCCCACAGCCTGGAGGCTTGGCGGCCAGTGGGCCCGTGCAGACAGGCCCAGCATGTCCCCACCCCCATGGGCCCGCCCGGGAGCACGAGAGACTCACAGTCAGGACCTCCTCACTGTCCTCCCAGCCCCTGTGGCCTCGAGCTCTCCCTCTGCTCTCAGGGATACTGAGCATGTCTCTTCCAAACGGTTCAGAGAAGCTTCTCATCATCTGCCGCATGCTTTCTCGGTGTGAGAGAAAAGAGTCCCTGCAGGAAAACACAGCACAATGTAAGAGCAGCAGTTAGAGTCACAGTGAGAGGGCAGTCACCTGAGGCTGATATGCGGCAAGGGGAAGAGGATCATCTCATTAGAAACTTCACCAGCTGCACTCGCCATCCTCTATAACTCACTTATTACGAAATAAAGTCACACCTTCACTTCCCCACACTGCAGGAAACTGGAAGGCGAAGCAACCCACCCCAGGTAGATGATCCGAGGGCACGGCGAAGTCACCATCTGAAAGGTCCTGCTGCAGACCCAGGCACTAGGGGCAGTCGGCCACTTAGATGGTCATGCAAAGCAGGGAAGGATGCTGGCCAGGCTCCACTGAGGGCTGCACAGCAGGAACGAGAAGCAGCACACAGCCACAGAACCCACCCCATCTTCCCTTCCTTCCCACACAGCACTGGGCCTCACCTCAACGCCATCACACGCACAGCATGGAACTGCCAGCACTCAGCTCCCAGGCCTCCTCTACTGTTCTGTCAGTGTCGTGCTGGTGCACATGATGGGGAGGCTCACTGTGCGTACTCACATGTGTACACAGGAAGTCGGATCTACTCCTGTCCCCTACCCTGGCCTCCTCCTCCTCCTCCTCAAGGTCAGATCCACTCCTGTCCCCTACCCTGGTCCTCCTCCTCCTCCTCCTCCTCAAGGTCAGATCCACTCCTGTCCCCTACCCTGGCCTCCTCCTCCTCAAGGTCAGATCCACTCCTGTCCCCTACCCTGGCCTCCTCCTCCTCAAGGTCAGATCCATTCCTGTTCCCCTACCTGGCCTCCTCCTCCTCCTCCTCAAGGTCAGATCCATTCCTGTTCCCTACCCTGGCCGCCTCCTCCTCCTCCTCCTCAAGGTCAGATCCATTCCTGTTCCCCTACCTGGCCTTGAGCTCCTTCATCTATACCACCAATCCATTGCCTACTTTGATAGAATCCTCCACTCTCCCACCCACCATTAAATATTAAAATAGTGTTTATCAAACTTTTTGATATTACAAACTAACCCGCAAACTGGTTAACAGGGCAGATTCTTGTCACCCCGAACCCCAGCAGAATGTTCTAGGTCTGGGTGTGCTCCAGGGACATGCATCTCTGTAGGTTTTAATTCAAGGAGGCCCTCACCAAGCTTGGAGGAATGTGGGAGATAGCCCAATTAGAATTCAAGCCTCTCTTCCAGAGTCTGTTTCCATAGTTGGAAAAAAAGGACAATAACAAGCATCATTAAATTGTGCAATCTGAAAGCACAAAGCACAGAATCTGAACCTCATAATCTGTTGAGTAAACACCAGTTTCTCTTACCTGCTCCTTCTAACTCATATGTGAATGCCACTCCCTATTTGACCATTCAATACCTCTGCTGGAAAAAAGATGCAATTTACTTTAGAAACATACAGCAACAATCACGTCCCAGGACCTATTCCATATGCTTTATAAACGCCACTGCTTGTAGTCTGATACCACCTCTCAGACCAGAGGTGCAGTCAACAAGCTACTAGGCCTTCCCAGTTGGGCTACAGCTGCCAGGTCTCTGACCTGCCAGGCTGCTCCTTCCTTCTCCTCCTTCCTGCAACCCAGCTGAGCCTGCAGTACATCTCCTGTAGAGTGTTGCACCTCAGCCACACCTTCCTCAAGCCACCATTCCTCCTCCTAATGCAATCCCAGTCCTCAGATGACATCACGAGGAAGCTCCAATCCTATCATCTGGTAGGAATCCCAGGCAGGAAGACTTTTTCCTTTAAGTTCTGTAGATCTGTCCATAAACTGACCTCAAGGGAGTTCAGATATATTCATGTATTACCTTCAAGGATAAAAAAACAACAAACTTATTGTTCCAAGATTAGCAAACTGTTTAACTGGATTTTGGGTGACAGGTATGAAGATTGCCAAAAGCCATTTAGTCAGGCAGCAAACCCCCTGCCCAGTGTTTTGAAGGTCACAAACTCAACTAAGATGAAGAATATTCCCATGCCCTCAGCAGCTCCCTCCTGGCCCTCAGTGACCACCAGTGGCCCTCACTGCAGCTCGGCCTCATCCAGGGGGTGCCACGCATCTGGCTTCTCTGTGCCCCAGCAGACTCCCTGGCCCTTGCTCTCTGAGTACTGTTAGTCTGCACTGTCACTCCTGCGTCTCCTTTGATGAAATGCCTGTCCACACGAGGACACAGGACACCTTCTGAGCAGGACAGGTGTCCCCTGCATGTGCCTGCCTCTTCACCTTCCTCGCCACACAGCCCTGTCTAGTCCACCGTCTTCAGCAGACTAGGACCTTGGGCAGTTGGCTTATTTCTGACTTCATGGTTTGTCTTCCCTTTCATCTCTTTAAAAGTGAACACTTCATAAATCTGTATAAACTGCTTTAGACTGTTGCCATCAGCTGAGGAATAAGCAGGGTTTAAGGGTGAAGGGGAACATGGAACAGGATGTGAGTGGACCTCCTGAGGGGACATGGTTCATCAGGTTAACTATGCTGATCATCCTAATGTGCGTTCTGAACCTCTTGTCTCAAAGTTCAGAGGCTTCTGTTGTCATTTAAAGTGGAAGATTTGTCTGTGGCAACCTGCACAAGTCCTTGATGCCACGTGGTGGACAGCCAGGAGGTAGTGCCCAAGGCCCCCGCCCTGTGTCCGTGCCCTGACGCCAGCCCCCTCGACGCAGCTGGGACTCCCTGACGTGCTTCCAGTGAGCAGGACACAACGAAGGGAAGTAGACAGAAACAAGCAGACCATGGCCACCACTGTGGGTGGCCCGCGGCGGGCTGGTCACCTGAGGGAGCTATGGCACGGTTTTCCAGGACAGCTCACAGCCACATGACCTACTTGGAACCGGCTCTCCACTGGTCAAGACCCGAGAAGACTGCAGCCTCCTGTGCTCATTCAGAGCCACCCAGCCACCCTGCTCCTGATTCTTAACCAACAGCAACTGATGTGACAGACGCTGTGTTCAGTTGCTCTAAGTTACAGCAAGAGTAGGTGACCAGTACGTGCCACAACCCAAGCACAGTGCGTTCAAAACTGCCATCATCAGAGGTCACTGACTTCGTCAGTTTCATCTAAAGACAGAAGAAAATGACCACAGATCTATAAAACACTGGGCTCTGTGTCATCAGCAGGAGTGCCAGGTTCCCCACAGGTGGGTCCACCCCAGGACAGCCTGCACCACAGCAGGCACCCAGGTGGCACCAGTGTGGTGGGCTTACTCCCGAGCAGCTGCAGCTGAGGCTGTCTGGCCCAGAGTCCCTCCTACAAACCCACCTGGCCAGACAAAACCAACTCTCATTTAATTATGAGTCTCCCCACCCTAATCAAAAGTCACTGAGGGAGAAGAACCACAGGTACTGACCGCAGTGGAGATGGGGTGCTCCTCTGTGTGGCCTTCACTAAGGGCGGGTGACGGGGAGGCCGTCCAATACAGGGGATGATTCGGCTCACAAACGTTCCTTCTGCAGACTGCATCAAGCAGATTGTGTCAGGACTCGGTACGGAGGAACCTGGTCTACCAGAAGTGAGCCCTTCACATGTTTTCCAGTTAAGAGTGTAATACCTGGATACTGTATGAGCTTCCTGTTGCTGCTGTAACAAAGTGCCATTAATTCAGTGACTTACAGCAACCCAAATGTGTCATCTTACACTGGAGGGCAGTAGTCCCAGGTGGGCTAAAGCCAAGGGCTGCCAGGGCTGCAGCCCCTCTGCAGACTGCAGGGGACCCTTGCCTTGCCTCTTGTAGCTCCTGAAGACTTGAGTCCCCGGTTTCCGCCTCCTTCCTCCATCTCCAAATTTGGCAGCACAGTAACTGCACATCTCTCCGACCCTTCAGCCTCCTCGCTCATTTAAAGCATCCCAGTGATTCAAGACAGCCCTCCTGAGGCCAGGCTCATCTCTTTAAGGTCAGTGAATTAGCAACCGTGGCTCCAAGGACACAAGTCCTCCTTGCCTACGTACTAACATTCTCACAACCTCCAGGAATCCGCACGCAGACATCAACTCGAGAACCCGGATTCCACCTGCCAGCTATTTTCTTTTTTTACTGGTTCAACACAGTTTACATATAGGAGCAGTTATGTTTTCAAAACAATGTTATTTAGAGCAATTTCAAGAACAACCTTCAATCGGTTCCCAGACTGCACAAAACAGTCGCAGAGCACCGAGATGCTGCCAGAGCCAGCTGAGGCAAAGATGGCCTGCTTGCTGAGGCGGCATCTAGGGATGATGGCCAAGAGAGCGACACAGCCTGTTAGGACAAGCCAGAGACCCTGAAGACCCCCCCGGAGTGGCACCTCTGCTCAGCAGCTTCCTCTGTTATGATCCTAAGACACTAAGTGACCAGTTGGTTAAACAGTGAGTGAGCAGGCCGCTGAAACCCATGGCCGCAGGAGCTGTGAGACACAGCAAGGGGAGGCTTCAGTGTGCTCTCTCCCACTTCTCCCTGGCTGCCTCCCACCTCTGGTGGCCCCTGTCTTTCTGCTTTCCTGCACCTGCCTGCTGTCCCTCATCGCCCTCCCAGCGAGAGGCCCCAGGCACTCCGTTGTTCCTGCATTCAGCAGTGGAGATGGCATGGCCTGAGCATCATGGGTAAACTGCACACTTCTCTCGGCTTGCTTCTAACTTCTGGTGCTTCACAGAGCTTCTGAGGATCACAGACAGGTCGACACGGCCCTGAGGCAGCCAATGAGGCCCACTGCGCTGGTCACCTCCAGCTCCCAGCTTCTCACCAGCACTCCAAGGTACCCGTGCACCTCTCTTTTAAATGTGAATGTCACTGAAATGTGGGAAGCTCTGTCCCCTAAAGATCTGCTTTCTCTAGACTTGATCCTACCGGCTTGATTTTCCCTGTCCTCCAGGGATGTCCTCTTAATTGAAGATACTTAAAACCCACTAGAGGCAGGTAGTGAAACAGCCTGCCGAGACGCACAGGACTCTGGTCCGCGGCATCTGCAGCAGGGCTCAGCGGCTGCATTTTAGGAAGCGTTTCAAACAGCCCTGAGCTGACGCTCCAAGGGTTTCACGTGAAGCAACACCAACCTACGCAACCATCGCTCAGGCTCCCCCTGATCAATTCCTGTTCGCCTCCATGTAAACACACTCCATTTATTTAACAGATAGTCACTGGCCACTTACGTTAGAGGAACCGTGTTGGGCAGTGGGGTAGGGCTAAAGCCAGTTTCTAACTTCCCATTGGCCAGGTGGGTGGGATACTCTCTAGAGTACTCAGGGACACATGAAGCGATGACGGAACGTATGCCTCTCTGTGCCAGAACAACTAGGAAATCTCACACTTGCAGCACTGGCTTACTCCTTAGCCATCTTTTCTTCTTTGTGTATCTGTTCTGCTAGAGCACAGCCACTGTCCTCCAAGTCACCCAGGTCACAGCTGGAGGGGAGGAAGGGAAAGTGATTCCACTGCAAGAACACGGCGAATGTTCCAGATCACCTGGACAAGTTAGTGGGCTCGCTTCCAAGTTTCTGTCACTGTTGTGTTCTCTCTGCTTCCTGGACTCCACCATTAGTGACATGAGCACAGTAACCTGAGCATCTAGGTCAAGTTCCTCAACTTAACCACGGCCTCCCTGGGCACAGAAGTCCACAGAACCTCCTCTCTTCCTGCATCTAGGGCAGCTGAAGAAAAACCAATGGCAATCAATGGTTTTCGTGCACGAGAAAGTCTTGAAGGGAGCCTTGTGCTCCTTCGTATGTACTTTAAATCACATTGTCATGGGGTCACGCCAGTCAGCCTCTCATTGCTCCTCAGGCTCTTTCTGCTTCCTGCTCGTTCCTCCCAACTAGTCCTATCCCACTGTGAGTCCGTGCTGGGAAATGTGTCACTTCAGTGGTGAATATCCTTGCTTCTTAACTCCCTTTATTCTGTATAAAAGAGAGAGGGACAGTGAGGGGGGCGGGAGGGAAGAAGGAGAAAGAAAAATAACTTTATTTTTCATCTGGTTTTTGTTGCTCCAACACTTAATTGTGTATGTGGTGCTGGGGTTCGATCGAACCCAGGTCCTCACACATGCCAGGCAAGTGCCATAACTGCTGGGCCACCACTCCAGTTGCTATTTTTTAATATTTTAAGATAGAAAGTTAACTTCTGTTATTCTGGTTCTTATTAAACGTCTGCACTACCCTCCGACACCCCAGGGATGTCCATATGTATCCACACATTTGACTCTTCCAACGCTCCTCTCTCTCCACCTGGCACTACTTCCTTCGCTAGGGAACTGACTTCCCAGTCCCTGTCTTCTTTTATCGGAAAATGTTCCATTTCATGGTTTCTTCTTCCTCCTCCTCTTCTATTTATTTCTGGCACCAGGGGTTGAACAGGGGTGTTCTACCATGGTTTTATTCCCAGCCCTCTTTATGATTTTGAGACAGGCCCTAAGCTCTCCAGGCTGGCCTTGAACCTGGGGTCTTCTGGCCTCAGCCTCCCAAGCCACCATTTCCTCTTGATATTTTCATGAGGTAGCCCTGGGTGGATGGGGTTCTCCAGCCCAAGCTTCAGCCTCCTTCCCCTTCTGCTGTCCTGTTGTTTCTGGGAAGAAGTCGCGATGCCTGACCCATGGTGTCTCTGCTGGAGTCCGTCCATGCATGATTCCAGATTCCTTTCTTCCTTGCTTGCTGTAGAAGTCTCAGTATGACGGACCTAGACCTGGTTTCCTCCATGTGTCTGCTTGGCGTCTCTTATAGCTTCTCAACTCTCAAATCCGGTCACTTCCACTACAATTCCAACTACTTTTCATGCCCGTCCTCTCTCCTGCAATCACATCTCATGTTAGACACTCCGAATTCTACAAAGATCCCTGAGGCTCTTTTTCCTTTCAGATTCTCTTGTTCTGGCTTTTAGACTAAACTGTATTTATATTAACTATCTTCAGGTTTACCGACTTTTCTTGTGATCTTCATTCTGTTACACCCATCCAGAAGATTTTTTTCTTTCTTTTTTATTTTTATTTTTTCTAAGAAAGAGGGGACAGTGAGAGAGAGAGACAGAGAGAAATCAATTTTTATTTAGGTTTTCACTTGGCTTTCGTTGCTCTGAGACTTCATTGTGTACATGGGTGCTGGGGTTTGAACTCGCGTACTTGCCCATGCCAGGCAAGCGCCGAAACCGCTGAGCCACCGCTCCAGCCCAGATTTTTTTCTTAATATTTTCATTCCTAAAATTTCTATTTGGTGTATATGTATCAAATTATGTTTTATATGTATACAATTTCACTCCCTTTGCTCAAATTTTGTATCTTTTCATTCATTACAAGCATATTTTCCTTTGTAAATTCTTGTCAGTTAATTCTAATATAAGTCACTTCAGGTAAGTCTCAATTATCCTTTCTCTGTTTATTTGTTAAATAATTCTGAACTTTATTGTGGCTATGTCATGGAGGATTTGGACTTTGTTAAGTTCTTTATAAAAGTGCTCAATTTTGTTTTAAGCAGGTACTTAATCTGCTTGGCCCTAAAATTTAAATTGTGCGTTGAGTGGCAGCTCTAACCTGTGTAGCTCTTGCATCTGCACCTGGCTGTTTTGATCTGCTTCATGCACGGGTGGTTACACCCAAGACTTTACTCACAGTTATCACTCCTCCAGTTTGCACGAGTGTTGAACTGCACTCTATCCTTAATCCTTGAACCAGACTTGAGTCATGCAACCGAGTCTCAGCTGCTGTGAGTGGAGGAGACAGGGCACGCCCCGGGCTGGAGCTGTCACCTCTACAGCGTGTCTCTGTGGTCACTGTCCACTTCCTTCTCCAGAAGGTTGTGTGCAGTGTTCTGGGATTACTGTGCTGTCTGCAAGAACACTGATGCAACTGCAGCTTTCAGAGCCACATCAGAAACACAAGTCAGCTGGGAATCACCCCACAGCCGTTGGTTAATCCCGAGTCCTTAGAAGTATTGCTTCTAAGTTAGGTTAGCACCGCTTGTCTTGAGGGCTGTCCACTTTGCTCAAGTACATGGAGATACTACCTCCATCCATCCACCTCCGGAACAAGATGAATCATAAATGATTTGAAATTAGTGAATCCTAAGTTACTTCCACAGACCTAAGTGGGGGGAAGAAGCCGGTGTGTGCTTGTTCTTAGCCGTCTTCAACAGCTCAGATGTCCTCTTCCACTTCTCTGTCTCTCGGTTTGCAGCTGTCCTTTCAATTTTTAAGTCTCTTTTCTGTTTTTACACTCTCAAAACTTCCATTGCAAGTGCTAACAGTCTTTTTCCACCAGCATCTGAGAATCTTCTTGTTCCTCCCTTTTCTTTCCCTTTCCTTCATTTCCAAACAGCAGACACTCCCTGTCTTTCAGCTCCGAGGGAGGACTCAGCAGGCTGGTTTTCCCTGAGACCTCTCAGTCGCATCTGTTTGCTCCTCCATTTCTGAGATTGTGCCCGGAGCAATAACAGATCCTCTGGGTGGGAGCGGAGCAGAACCACCGAGACACCATGGTCCCCCTGCGAAGTCTATTTATTTCCAACTCCTGATGGAAACACAAGGGGGAAAGGAACATTTTACTGTCAGGGATTACTGACAGGATTGGGGCTGGGAAATATGTTTGAGGGGAAGTGGAGGAAGAGAATATAAAAGGCACGGTGGCAGTCAGTCCTTGACCCCACGCGTGTGTACAGCAAAGGCAAAGAAGCCAACCGCAGGTTCTCGACTTAGGTTCTGCCCAGCACACACGGCAGTGAGACTAGAAGGCGGCAGCAGGGCGGAGCTTCTCACTGGTGCTTCTTGGTTGGTGAGCATTTTCACAAAGTGCTCAGATGCTCCACAGCAGTGACAGCATGACTGACCGGTCACCAGACCCGACACCAGGGCAGTGGTGCCAGCAGCAGCAGTGTCCTCACTCAGCAACTCCTTGCCCTACAAAAGGCCACTGCTGCCTTGGTGGTGTGGCTCTGAGTTATGGCTCTGGGAGTTTAACCCAGAGTCTGTTTCTTCGGCATCAAAGTAATTGATTCTCTAAGCCATTTTGTGCTATGAAACAAGTTCTTGCTCAGATTTGCTCTAGTAAATTTTATTTTCCACAACTAAACCAAAAACCAGTGTCAGTGGGAGGGTGCATTCCTATTTCTGGTTGCTCTGATCCTGTTCTAGCACTCCTGAGTAGCATCAACTATTCTAATCACCTTACCTTTTGTATTTTCAAGTACTCTCTGCTATTTCCCCACTCTTTCCCTTTTCCTCAAGAACTTTTAGTGAAACCCTATGTTACCATCATTGGTAGTCAAAGGGGATTTTTTCTTTCAATTCAAGTGAAAAGTAACTGAGATCTTGTTACTTGTGTTGCCCCCACTGTATAAAGTAAAGACTATTGGAAATAAAATACAAAAACACCACATCTTCTCTGCTAGATTGGAAACTTTTTGAGGAAAGGGAACATCTTATATCTCTTCATTGTTTTATGCCATAATCGGATATTATGTGGCCCCCTGAAGCTTGATGGACTAATAACCAAGCGCAGGAAAATGAGCACTCATAAAGAATTTAAGAGGAACATCATGCCACCTTTTTTTTTTTTAAGAGAGAGGGACAGTGAGAGAGAGAGAGAGAGAGAGAGAAAGAGAGAATCAATTTTATTTAGTTTTTTATGTGGCTTTTTGCTGCTCCAAGACTTTGTTGTGTACACGGTGCTGGGTTTTGAACATGCGTACTTGTGCATGCCAGGCAAGCCAGGCAAGCGCCGTAACTGCTAAGCCACCGCTCCAGCCCATCATGCCACCTTTGAAAGAGCAAGGCAGGTATTTACGTACTGATGTGGAAGGGCTGACGGGGACAAACAAGGTGTGTAGGGCACCTTCATTTGAAGGAAAAATCAAGCACATGTGCTTATGATATATATCCAGGGGGCCATCACGGTAAATCTGTGTCAACCTGCCAGGGGCGCAGGGCGTCCAGGTGCTAGCATCAGACTCTCTGGTATATTTTCGTAGGTGTTGCCAGGTGTGATTCACTGGGGCATCATGGCCTCTGAAGAGCCATGTGGGTGGCCATCATCCAATCCACCGTGTGCCTAGACCGGGTAGAGGAGGGAAGATCTACACCACTTCCACCTACCGCAGAGCCACAACAGCAGTCTTCTGTGCCCAGCAGAGGAGCGGCAGCCTCCTCAGGATTTGCTCTCCTAGGTCTTCAGGTTAGAAAGGTACATCCTGAGACTTCCAGACTCTCTAATCCTTTTAACCACATCCTCAAAGTACCTGTCATCCATCCATCCATGCATTTATATCACCTGTTGGTACAAACTGGTCACAGTGACTATTTGCTGGGAGAGTAGCTCAAGGGGTGAGGGCCAGAGGTGGGAGTTTATTCTTTTTCCTCCCATCTTAATGTTTTTAAGCATATAGTTCAATAGCATGTAGTGTACTTACCTTGTTGTGAGAAAAGTCTTTTAACTATGTCCTCTTCTGAACCCTTGGAGTTTAACACCATAAATATGCGTTACATATTCCAAAAATACACCTTTGAAAAGTAAAGCACCTTGATATTTTAGAAAAGAAGGCGTTAACTGCCAGACATCGGTTTTTAAAAAGATTTTTTATTTTATAGTCTTATTAATGCACTTTTATAAACATGGAAAATTACAGTGGGAAATGTGCCATTCTACCAGGCTGTTAATTTCATTCTGGTTTTGGACTGGGCACTAGTACCAAAAGATCTCTAGCCCTTTCTATTTTTCTTTGAGACAGTTTTGAGAAGTTGCCAAACTTCTTGGCCTCAAACTTGCAATCATCCTGCCTCAACTCCCAAGTGGCTGAGATTACAGGCATGTGCCATTATGCGGGCAAACAGTTCTGCAATTCTAGATCAAATGAGAAATTGTAGTCCAGAATGAAGAAATTTCTTTTTTTTTTCAATAATAGTAATAAAACTTTTCTCTTGACAATTCCCACTAAAATGCTGACAATATACCTTACTCTGGGAAACCCCTAAAGTTTGTTAGTTTTTCAACATTTAAATTTACTGGTTCATTGGAGACATATACATATATACAATCTTGGGATTGGTTTTCACATAATTATACAACCATGGAATACAATTTGCTCCAATTCAGTCCCCAGGGCTTCCCCTTTCCTCCCTCTTCCCATTTCCTCTACTGATTTTTCATCTACTTGCAATTTTTAGAAAATTTTAATTTAAAGTCATTTTTCGGTACTGGGGATTGAACCCAGGGGAGCTTTACCACTGAGCCGCATACGCAGGCCATCTTGCCTGATCAGAATCTCATGTCTGTAGCTCAGAAGAGTCAAAGTTCACGCTTCTGTACCAAGTGGAGAATTCTGGATTACACTAGGTATATACTGGTTTATACATGTATAATCCATGTTCTTGAGGGTATAGATAGATGCCACAGCATTTTAACCTCAAATTAATTTTCTTGTACGTACATAAGTACTTAAATGGATACTCATTTCACACATATACACACAAGGATTTTTTTATTAAGCAAATACAAGTTTTTTTTTTTTTGTTAGAGAGAGGGACAGTGAGAGAGACAGAGAAAGACAGAAACAACTTTATTCAGTTTTTCACATGGCCTCCGTTGCTCCAACACTTTGTTGGAGTACATAGTACTGGGGTTTGAACTTGGGTCCTCATGCTTGCTAGGCAAGCGCAGAAACCGCTGAGCCACCACTTCAGCCCCCAGCAAATACAAGTTTAATAGTGGTATTCTTGAGAGAAAACTACATGACAGGAATTACTTAACACTTGTATTTTTAACCAAGTTACAATTATTTAAGAAAGCATATTTGAAGACTGAAGCAGTGGTTCGGCAGTTGGAGCACAAGCCTGGCATGCACAAGAACTTGGTTCAAACCCCAGCACCACAAACACAAGTGTGTCCAAGAAACAAAGGACAGATGAAAAAACAAAGTCCATTCTTTCTTTCTCTTTCTGTCTCTTAAAAAAAAAGAAAAAGAAAATTTGAAAAATACTGTAAGGCAAAATTTCACCAAAATAAACTTGACTCCTGACAAAATTACATACCAAAAGTTTTTTTTTTAAAGTTCCAAATACACAGTAGAACATCCAATTTTAAATGATCAGTTTAAAAGTTTCCCTTCAATTTTCTGATGAAGCATTTAAGATATACTGGTATGAGACAGTAAATGCTGAAACTGGATATATTTGCAATAAAAAATACAGAATTTAATTATGTTTTCTGAAATCTTTTGAGCATTTAATAATTAGACCATAATATTCTATTATAAGAAATGAATAATTCTCATTTTATGTCAAGGATACATATTTTTTGCCTACTTTTGAATAATAAGTTAGAAGAGGGTACCTGTAGTCACCATTCTTGACTGTGAACTGAGTATACTGTTTGAATTAGAAAATGCCAATGCCAATGGCATTTGCTGAATGCAAATAGTAATTAGCTTCAGCAATCAACAAAACACTACAAATTAACTACAACACAGAGTAAAGGACACCAGACCACCACTCAATAGCATTTACTAAATACTTGTTAAGCGCTCCAGGAAATTACAGGCTACATGCAATGCTTGCTACTGGGCAGCATTCACACATGAAATTGGTGGACACTGTCTGTGTTCCATTTCCCTTCTATGTTCCTAAGGTCAGTGGGTTAGGTAACAAGTTTGCCACATGTCTGAATTCCTTATGTCTTAACTCATTAAGTAATGGATACTCATTTCATTTAGAGTTAGTGTAAAACGGGTGGGTCAAATGACAGATTACCTGAGATAAACGCAATCCCATTCTCTTTCTCCCTTCCCAGTGCGTTCACTCCATAAATAATAAATTGTAAAGAAAAGAAATTGAAAGCATTAATCAGTTTTGTAAAGTTGATCACAATCATGTTATCCTGCTGCCTGCTTTAAAGGTGGCAAAGAAAGTGAAGAAAGCCCACTTGAGGTGGCTGACGGCGGCCTCCTGCTCACTGTGGAGAAGAGCGTCCTCTGACCTCCTGCTCACTGTGGAGAAGATGTCGTCTGACCTCCTGCTCACTGTGGAGAAGAGCGTCCTCTGACCTCCTGCTCACTGTGGAGAAGAGCGTCCTCTGAC
>PVKS010040759.1:0-16428 GCA_004027875.1 Aplodontia rufa
AGGAAGAATATAGGACCCAGAAGAAAGGCAAGGGATCATGGGATGGGAGGAGGGAGGTAGAGGGATGTGGGGGGTGGATACTGAACAAATTGCATTGCTGAATTGCGTGCATTTAGGAATATGTGACAACTAATCCCAACATTATGTAAAACTATAATGCACCAATAAAAATGTAAAAAATAAAAATAATAATAAAATCGGTTGTCTCTCTCACACTGTCCCTCTCTCTTAAAAAAAAAATGAATGAATAAATAAATAATGCAGCCAGAGGCTGGAGAGCCTTTTAGAACTACCTTTCTGGAGAGAACTTAATGACTGGCTACGGTGTCGGTGGTTCCTTCCCTGTGCGCATGAGAGGAGGCAATGGACCAGCCTTCAAGATGGCAGCCACTTTGAGACAGCTCTGTCCCTCTCAATATGGTTTCTACACAACGCAATGACTCTCTTGAACAATATTAATATTTCTGCAGTATCTACCTAAATCATTAACATGTATGTGAACCCTGCTACATACAATCAAAACATTTTGTGCCCTGAGCTAAGTAATTTGTTCTAACCATCAGCACCCTGGGTCCCATCTATGGCTTTTCTTATTAAATTGAGACGAATAGGCAGGACTGAATTATGCCTAACACTCTCCTGATTATTTAATTAGCAGCTATGGATATTTATATTTGCCTTCCTAACATATTTAGTTCTAATTAAACCTCACATGGCCCAGCACAGTTAACAAATTAATCTTCAGAAAACTTCATTTGGATAAGTGAATGGTACATGCTTCAACTCAGAAACAGGAGTTTTAATAAAGCGCTCAGTGTGCTTCATTATCTCGAACAAGGTAAGCAAAGCCCTGAGCTGGTGAACAATTGCTGGGATCCTTTAAACAGAACACAAAGCTCGAATGAACCCTAAGGAGATGTAGATGAAGAAGACTGGAAACCACACTGCAAGGGATCCTAAGGCTGCTTCAGGTAGCAGAATATGAGATACCTGTCTAAAGCAATATTCCCGAAACTAACCCAAAAACGTGAGTTTAATGAGATATTCCTCCCCCCATAAAAAGATGAACAAGATTACTGTCAAATACTTTGAAATGGTAAATTATGCATCATGATTTCCTTTTGGAGTATAAAAAAAATACCACTGGCCAGGAGAGATGGTGCACGCCTCGTTCAGCAATTTGGGAGGCTGAGTCAGGAGGATCCTGAGTTCAAGGACAGCCTCTGCAAGTTTGTGAGATCCTGTCTCAAAATTAAAAGATTAAATAAAATAAAAAGGGCTGGGGATGTAGTTCAGTGGGAAACACCCCTGGGTACAATCTGCAGTACCAATAAATAAATAATCAGTATTCTAGTGACTATGTTTGACCTTATCTAGACATCTATGAAAAATCCCAGTTCTAATAGAGTTGGCCCCTGCCGATCACCAGCAAGAGTTTCAGAACATGAGAAAACTGACCAACTGGAAATCTCTGGATAAAATGAATGTGGAATGTGACCTGCTGAAATTAAAAGAGATTCTTCATCACAGCCATTCGTGTAATAAAGCAAGAGGAATCACATGAGCCTGGGATGCAGACACTTCTAGCAAATCTTGCCCCCTCTCTAACTTCCAGTCTCCCTGTCTTTTCTCGGATGGTGTTTGGTCCGGAAGATGGAGTAGGGATGGCAGAAGCCAGACATACACGTACATCCATGTGCACATGTGTCCTGCCAGCCAGCATGACCTCTCCTGATCACACCACACCCACCTCTCCAACTTGTCCATTGATCCCCTACACCCAAATTTAACTTTCCTGCTGATTCCAGGAAATGTGTGATCCCCAAGTCCTGCTCTTTCTGAATCATCAGTTTTCTTTCTTTCTTTTTAAAAGAGAAAGGGACACAGAGAGAGATAAAGAATCAATTTCATTTAGTTTTTCATGTGGCTTTCATTGCTCAGACACTTCATTGTGTACGTGGGCGCTGGAGTTTGAACCCGCGTCCTCGTGCATGCCAGGCAGGCGCCGTAACCCCCGAGCCACCGCTCCAGCCCCCAGAGTTTTCTTGTTTAATAAAGACTTTACACAAAACATCTTCAAAATTCTCATCATCCAAAATTGGAGAATACTTTTTTGACACTTAAGAAGCTCAAAGGCATCCATTGCTACCACCAAGGGAAGGACACAAAGTAAAGTTCTGACAGCTGTTAAAAGAAATTTACAGGGGGCTGGAGCATGGGCTCAGCGGTTATGGCACTTGCCCGGCATGCACAAGTACACGGGCTCAAACCCCAGCACCCATGTACACAACTAAGTGTCAGAGCAACGAAAGCCACGTGGAAAACTCAATGAAAACTGATTCTCTCTCTCTCATTCTCTCTCTCTCTCCTTCTCTCTCTCTCTCACTGTCCTTCTCTCTTAAAAAAAAATATTTACAAAAGGCCATTGTTTTGGAATGAGGTCCTGTACCAGCCTCAAAAGATGAGACCAAATCCAAATGAAGCCAAGTTCCGCATCGCTGAACAGAAACGCAGTTGTTTATCTGCCATGCAGAAACCATCGAGATGATAGCCACATCCCAAATGGGCCAGTGTGAGCAGATGTAATTAAGAAATTCTGCCTACTTTAACTCTTAGCAAAGGAAGGAAACCTGTCCTGGTTTGCTGCTCCCCGATCCGTTTTTACAGGTGTCCTTACCTGCTCGATCTATCTAATAATAAACAATTTTGCTGCGTGCAAACAATTTCACATGCCTGTAGTTGCAACAGGAGGATTGCAAGGTAGAAGCCAGGCTCTGCAAGTTAGCAAGACTCAGTCCCAAAAGTAAGCATAAAGGGGGTTGGAGCAGTGGCTCGGCAGTTACGGCGCTTGCCCGGCATGCACAAGTACACGGGTTCAAACCCCAGCACCACATACACAACTAAGTGTCGGAGCCACGAAAGCCATGTGAAAAACTCAATAAACATTGATTCTCTCTGTCTCTGTATCTCTCTTTCTCACTGTCTTTCTCTCTTAAAAAATAAAATAAAATAAACATAAAAACGGCTGGGGTTGTAGCTCAGTGAGGGAGGCCCTGGATTCAATCCCGAATCCCCAAAAAATGGAAGGGAAAAAAAAGAGGGGACCCTATTCTACCATTCCCAACAAAGCACCTCTTTTAAATTCTAAGATGAGCTGTTCCCAATTCATAAACTACTAATAAAAGTCAATGAGCTGTTTAAGCTACATTAGCTGAAACTTAGTTTTTAACACAGCCAATAAAGCAAGTCACCGAAAAATCCTTTTAAAAAGTTGTCAAAAAAAAATTATCTAAGGGCATTGGTTCCCTATATCAAATTCAAGAACTGATAAGGTGAAGGATATCTGCCTTAATCAAATCTCTTAAATAAATCTTTTTTTTCCCATTACAAAAGTACACACAAAGTATTGAAATCTGAAATCCAACATCAGAAAGTTAGAATGCTTTCCGAAAAACTAATCACTCCTGTAGGGCTCACATAATAACAACCAGCTGTGGGGTAGAAGGACTTTATTCACGTCGGTGACATAAATGCCACAGATGAAAGGTAGTCATGGCCTGTGTTTTCCTATTAAGGTAGAACACGCAGGAGTCCTGGTTTGAACCTTCCCTGAGTCTAATTTTTAATATCTCTGCTTTAGAAAAATATGACAATGGCAGTCCTTTAAAGAAATCGCTATCTTCTGGAAAATGTGAGAAACATATTTAAAAGATAAAAACTGCTCTGCGCAGAGAACAATATTTTCCCTTCAAAGCTCCAGGGACAAAGCCCATTTTCCAGTGTGGTCTTACGGAGGCGGCCCATTGGGATTCTGATGGAGTTTTTCTAGCCACACTTGGTGCTAAGAACTCCTTGGAACTTAAAACCAGCAAAGAGCTCTTGGTAGCTGGAGTCAAGTTCAGGTGTAAGGCCCACACAACAGAGCAGCAGTGGCTGATTTTTCTCCCCAAAACTTGAACTCCATCTCTGCTTTAGTGCTGAAATTAAAAAGGGAAGGGTTCTCCAAAAGTTGTCCAATTTTTTTCCGCAAAGACAAAAGGAATATGGTAGACAAGTCCCAGTGATGACTGATGTCTATAATTCTAATTTGCGCGTGTGTACAGGGCTTGGGGTTGGTTTTCTTCTGATGGTTTTGCGAACGTGGGCTCACATTACACAGGCTGTTCCTGCGACATCATCGGTACTGCAGGGGGCTTATCAGACACATGCAACTTGGCTGGGGATGTGGCCTGGCGGCAGAGTGCTTGCCGACTTGCATGAGGCCCTGGATTTAATCCCCAGCACAAAAGGGAAGGGGAGGTGTAGATGGAAGGAAGGGGAAAGGGAAAAGAAAAAGGAAAAGAGAAAAAAGAAAATAAATGCACAAGCTCAGGTTACATCCCAGGTACAAGCTAACTTTCAGCAGCAGTCCACGGTGACCAGTCTACAAACACAGAATGAAGATGGTCTGGTCTGCCCCATGAGACTGTATAGATTCAGAGGTTAGTAATGGATGTCTCTGGACACCAGGAAGCAAGCATCTGCTTTGTTTTATTAAACCATTTTTTTTTAAAGAGGGAAGGAGAGAGAGAGAGAGAGGGAGAGAGAATATCAAAATTTTACTGAGTTTTTCACATGGCTTTCATTGCTCTGACACTTAGTTGCGTATGTGGGTGCTGGGGTTTGAACCCGTGTACTTGCACACGCTGGGCAAGCGCCGTAACCGCCAAGCCACCACTCCAGCCCCATCTGCTTTGTTTTAAATGTGTGGATACCGTCTCTATGTAACAGTCTTTAAAAACACAACACACTGTGCTTTTTCTGAGAACACGCACATAAATTATGATAATGTGTCTTATTTATCTCTGCACTGTTGTGAAAAACAGAAGAACAAGGAGACTGAGTGTGTTACCAGAGTCTGCAGGTCCCAGCAAATCAGATCCGGCCCCTGGCTCCAAACACCAAACAAAGTAGTAGTGAAGATCGGAAAAGGTTCACCCTGGAAGGTGAAGAGAGAGGAGGCACCCCAGCCCTGACTTCAGGGTGGAGGGTTAAAGAGAGGAAGCACTGGGGCAGGGGGCCAGAGGTATGGTCAAACTGTGGTCTGGCAGATCATGATCTCAGTCCTGGTTCTGTGAGGTGGCTCTGGAGAAGTCCTGGTCACTTGAGGGGGTGATCGCCATTTGCTGATCAGTGTATTTATCTATAAGGCAGGTGATCCTGAAGTGATCCCATGAGATTACTGCACTGCAGGAGGGAAAGGAAAAAGGCCTCAGAAGAAGCCTCTCAGGAAGCCAGCACCCCTCAGGCACACTTGGGGGGACATACGTCAATATGAGTTTCCATGTAGGACAAGACACATGTTCAGGTTGCTGACGGTGCAAATGTCTTAGAGACAGCAGTCTGCAGCAGAATCTGAGCAGAGGAGGGATGCAGACCCCAAGGTCTCCAGAACTGGGTCAAGGGATGGACTCCACCCACTCCAGCCTCTCAGCTTCCTCATCCGCTCAAAGGGGAAACTTGTGTAAACTATTAAGAAAAGAACCTGGCACATGCTAATTCACCCACAATGTTAGTATGATCAGTTTCACCCCCAGAAATGCATAATTTTTGCAAAGTAAACTTTTAAGCTCTTACAAATCCTGAAGTACTCTGAGCAAGGAATACTATTTTCAAATAGCCAATGCCCCCCAAAAGATCACTGATCTTACCTACCCCTCCTTGTTTGTTTTCTCTCTTTCAACTTCATTTAGATTTTCATTGCTCTGACACTTAGTTGTGTATGTGGTGCTGGGGGGTTTGAACCTAGGTCCTCGCACGTGCCAGGCAAGCACAATACCACTGAGGCACAGCTCCAGTCCCCTCCCTTTTGATTCAGTTTTTTTTGAAGAGAGAATCATTTCTATTTATTTTTTCATCTGGCCTTTCCTTGTCTGACAGAGTTGTGTATGTGGTGCTGGGGTTCAAACTCAAGTCCTTGCATACACCAGACAAGCGCTCCAATCCCTGAGCCACCACACCAGCCCCTTTGATCAATGTTTTTTACCAAACAATAAGAAGGCCGCTGGCTGGCAAAGTGCCACTGGCTACAGGGCTGAGGCCTTAGAATTCTGTTCTGATCACCATTGAACTTGGCAGTTCCTAAGACCATGTTCTGGAAAAGATGGAGAATCCAGAGGAAAATAATTGCTAGTTTGCGCCTTTCAGGTCCCCAACTGTCCTGATGAGGCTGCTTATGCCTTAATTATACTTAAACCATTAATTTTAATGACTTTTTTTGTAATTAGATTCAACGATGAGAATTTTTATATCCTATTGTATTTTCCTCTTAATACAAATGACTTCTGGTTGCTCAATGAACTACAAATTAGAATAATTTCTTCCAAAGAGCAAATATGAAGAAGAATTCGCAGGAAGAGAGGACATTTCAAAGGATAAATAGCTCCGAGGCAGAAACGACCTGCTCCACACTCCTGTAATGCTCACCAACCCAACAATCAAGTGGCTGGCTGGCATTTGCTTTCATACCCACCTTCTCCAGCTCAGAAAAAATTAATAAAGTGTGTTATAACACTGATTGAAACTTTCTGTTGTTGTCAATGTCTATATCTGACATAAATTCCAGCTGAGCCCAAATTCTGATTTTCACAAGCACAGAAGGTTCTGAGCGGTGAAACAGTAGTTATTATCTCTGATGCTGCTTACAGACATGGGAGATATTTACCACAATGCAAATGTTGCTTCTAGAGTCTCCCTGAGATTTTTTTTCACCCTCAAATTTGTTGAAAACATGTTTGAAATAAGCACAATTTTTTGGTCCAGCAATGCCCTTGGAGGGTTGTTGAAGCCCAATGATGTACTATATTTAATGTCTTCTTCGGGCAAAATCTCATTTTGAATACCCAAATGTTAGTGGAAATAGATTCCTAAAAGTGTCCATGCCCTTTCCTCATAACCCCATTGACCTGTGTCCCCTAAAAATGCCCAGTCCTGGGCTGGAGCGGTGGCTCAGCGGTTTTGGTGCTTGCCCAGCAAGCACAAGGACCCGGGTTCAAACCCCAGCACCATGTACACAACTAAGTATTAGAGCAACGAAGGCCATGTGTAAAACCAAGTAAAGTTGTTTCTCTCTTTCTCTGTCTCTCTCACTGTTCCTCTCTCTTTTAAAAGAAAATAAAAATAAAAAAAGAAAAATGCCCAGTCCTGTTCCCATGATTTAAGGATACTCATTCTTTTTTTTTTAAGTTTTTTTTTTGAGAGAAGGACAGCAAGAGAGAGAGAGAGAGAGAGAGAGAATCATTTTTTTTTATTTTTGAACAACCATACAAATGTTTAACAAGATAATATAAAATGTGTATAGTTTCTGGATACTAGATTTACCCCCAGGAGTGCCCCTCCCAATTTCCCAACTGTATCCCTCCCTTCCCTTACGCACAATATCTCTCAAAAAGTATTAGGTTGTATGACCTTATACCTTATCTGGATTTAACACATGATAATAGACCACCTTTCTGAATGGCCAGGGTCTAGCTCCAGCCTCCACAGATGAGTGGAGACATTCGATCCTTGGTTCTCTGGGTTGTGCTGATTTCACTCAGCATAATTTCTTCCATAGCCATCCGTTTACCTTCAAAGGCTGCAATACCATTGTTTCTAATTGCTGTGTAATATTCCATGGTATAAATGTACCACAGTTTTTGGGTCTGGAAAGCAGTGTGGAGAATCCTCAAAAACTAGGGATGAGCCCACCATATGACCCTGCTATTCCACTCATGGATATCTTTCCAGGGAATTTAGAATCAGCACATTATAGTGACACAGCAATATCTATGTTCATAGCAGCTCAATTCACTATTGAGAGAATCAATTTTTACTGAGTTTTTCACATGGCTTTCGTTGCTCTGACACTTAGTTGTGTACGTGGTGCTGGGCTTTGAACCTGTGTACTCACACATGCCAGGCAAGCGCAGTAACCGCCGAGCCACCGCTCCAGCCCCAGGGTACTCAACCTTGACATTCAGACTGCTCTGCACAGAGACAGCACACTCAAATGCTCTCCCATTCGTTGGTAAGCAAGCATGGAGAACAAACATGAAGATCCCACGTGACTTTTAAGCAAGAGCCAAGAAATTCAACCAAGAGGCCAATGCTGTTGAGCATAGTTCAGGGCTCACCCAGAGGTCTAAGATAAACCTGCTTTGCCCAAGGCAGGAAGATACTGAGAAGTAGCAGCTGGGACTAGCGGGGGGACCAGGTTGATTTCTGTCTTTGCAACTGATCAGCACATGAGTCAATCAGATAGCCTTTGTAAACTTCAGTTTCCTCATTTATACAACCAGAATAAAAATATTATTGACATAAGATGACAGTACTGAAAAACTTTTTTAAAAGAAAGGATCAATTTTTATTTACTTTTCCATTTGTTTTTTTTCTTTGTTTTTCTGACACTTAGTTGTGTAATTGGTGCCGGGGTTTGAACCCGGGTCCTCACACATGCCAGGCAAGCGCTCTACCACTGAGCCACCACTCCCCAGCAGTGAAAGTTTAATGGAACCAGGTATATGAAGGAGCCATTGCCTGGCATACAGTAAGAGTTCAAAATAGAAGCCAGGCATGGCGGTGCACACCTGTAATCCCAGCAACTGGGGAGACTGAGGCAGGAAGATCAAAGTTCAAGTGGGAAGCTGGCCATGGTAACTGAGTGAGACCTTGTTTTGAAACAAAAATAAATTAAAAGTTGGTGATGTAGTTCAGTGGTACAGTGCTTCAATGTTAAAAAAAAAAAGTCTAATAATATTAGCTATAATTTTTAGTATCATTCTTTTCATCCAAAGAACCATATTAATAACATAGACTGATCTCAAACGCATGTTTACTTACCTTAAATTTCTGAAATATCATGATATAACAGTGTCTCTTCCTCCCTCCCGTCCTACAAACACACATACAACTACTGCTTACTTTGATGAACAATTATATACAAGTAAACAGAATCTTATGTTTATGAAAACGCAGTCTACATATGAACGGATATGCACTGAAGTATCTATTAATTGCACTTATGAGTGGTATGACTACAGGTTTCTCTCATAGTATTTATTTATATATTTGAAATTTTTGTGCTAATTTAGGACTTAGGGGTGCTTAAACTCTAAGCCACATCCTTGGCCCTTTTTATTTTTTATTTTGAGACAGAGTCTCACCAAGCTGCTCAGGGCCTTGCAAAGTTGCTGAGGCTGGCCTTGGACTTGAAATCCTCCTGCCTCAGCCTCCCAAGTCGCTGGGATTACAGGCGTGCATCATTGTACCTGGCTCACAGCATTTTATTTTTTTTATGTCTTCATTTTATTTATTTTTGGTAGTACTAGGGATTGAATCAAAGGGGTGCTTTACTACTAAGACACTCTCCCAGTCCTTTTTATAGTTTGTTTTGAGACAGGGCCACTCTTAGTTACCCAGGCTGGCCTCAACCTTGCGATCCTCCTGCCTCAGCCTCCTGAGAAGCTGGGATTATAGGTACATATCCCTGCACCAGGTCTGGCTTCTCAACAGCATTTCAAAAATGCTGTTTGATAAAGTTATAAAAATGTAAAATAAATAGATTGTTTTAATAAAATAAGTAAAACATAAACCCCAAATTCAGCCAAATAAACTACTTTGCCAGTTCCTTTGAAAGAGAAATACTCATCCCTCCAGCTTCTCCAGGTGTAGTTCAGAAACAGTAAAAGAAATCCAAAGTATATTCTTTACTACTTGACGCATGAAACACTTCTGGCAGACGGTTTGGGTTTTTATGGCTTCTGAATGTTTTAACTTGCATTAATTATACTGTACTCTCAATTTAAAAAAAAAAGTCACATAAATACTAATGTCAAAAAAAATGATGAGGTGAGAGCGCAGAACATATTTCCAAAACTTTTTTCATGAATCCCAGGAAATATTTTTTTTCTAAAATAGTAGCCCTAATTTAAACACACAATAACAAGAAAAATCTTCTTGTCAAACATATTAAATTATAAATGGGACATCAATTTTGTAAAGGCTGAATTCTAAATTACACTGGAACACATCTGGGGTGATTTTCTGACTCTCCTCGAACATCTGGTCTTCTTGGCAGCTCCAGGAACTCTCCGGGCAGGCACACCACTGCAGTAACTAACGCCAGCTTTCAGGCATCAGAATGAAAAAAGGTTCCAAGACCGCAATAAAAATATCGTACCTTCCTCCCCCAAATAACCACAATTTAATGTAAAGCATGGACCCACGGCCTCCAGCCTGGAGCAGCTGAAAGGCATTTGTGTGATTTGTGAACAAGACCGTTGCGATCTCTACCAGGCCTTCCCTGCCCTCAGCCCCCCGGTTCACACCCATCGCCAGCTGCTTCATTCTTACCCTGGGTGCATGCATTCCCACCCGCGCTCCTGGTTCCCACTGCAGGCTCCAACAAGCACACCAGCACCCAGCACAGTGCCAGCGGCAGGAGATGCTCCCCAGGGTGCTGCGGATGTGAGCCCTGATCAATGCACACGCAAAGAACAGGGGCACCAAAAGCCAAGTTCCGAAATGAAGACTCTCCAGACTGTTAAGATCACGTTACTCACAGAAGTAAATATGTTCTGCGAGGCATGGTGGTGCACACCTGTAGTCCCAGCTACGGGAGAGGAGGAGGCAGGAGAAAGTTCCAAGTTCAAGGCCAGCCTCAGCAACTTAGCAAGATCCTGTCCCAATTTTTTTTTTTTTTAAGAGAGAAGGACAGGGGTTGGGGATTTAGCTCAGTGGCAGAGCGCTTGCCTAGCATGCGCAAGGCCCTGAGTTCAGTTCTCAGCCCTGAAAAAGAGAGAGAGAGTGAAAGAGAAGGACTGTGAAAGTGAGAGAGAGAGAGAGAATCAATTTTTATTGAGTTTTTCACATGGCTTTCGTTGCTCTGACATTTAGTTGTGTATGTGGGTGCTGGGGTTTGAACCCGTGAACTTGGGCTCCATTGTAAGGAGCTTAGAGTATGGCTGGGATGGCACCGCAACGGGGCAAGCAGGGCAACAGGTACAAGCAAATAAAAGTCAAGTTCATGGTCACCGTTCATTCAGACATGCGGGCCGTGGGAAGCACAAACACCAAAGCAACTTAAGAAGAAAAAAGAACATAGATATCTGGTATGCAGTGAACGATCAGTACATTTGAGCCCTTGGAGAATCTGGTAGCATCTTGATCAGAGAGGGATGCATGGTACTTTATATGTTGGCATCTCTTCTGTACTCCTCAAAAACTTAATGAGTACTTACATTATGTTGGGCAATTTTGGATACCACATCCTTCCAGCCCCTACAAAAGCCACATAGACACAGGTTACAGCACCAATCCTTTGGAAAGTTGTGGAAAGGGTTGGGCGTGATGGTGCATGCCTGCAAACCCAACGACTTGGGAGGCTAAGGCAGGAGGATTGCAAGTTCAAGGCCAGCCTCAGCAACTTTGCAAGATCCTAAGCAACTTAGTGAAAGCCTGACTCAAAATAAAAAAATAAAAAGGGCTGGGGATGTGGCTCAGTGGTTAAGCATCCCTGGGTTCAATCCCTGGGACCAACAAAACAAACAAACTAAAGTCCTGTATTAACCAATCAAATGAAAGTGTTTTGAGTTTCCAAAGTATCCCACGCTCATGTCTTCTCCACTCAGCACACACCCTGTCCTGCAACCTCCTCCCTCCTGCCCTGGGCTCAGCTGCCCTCTTCCCCATGCATCTGGGCTCAGATGGGAGAGCCCATTCTCCAGCAGACCTGAGAAGGCCTCCCCTTGGAGTCCCAAGGGTCTGGCCCCAGGCAACCCTTTCAGAGGCAATCACCATTTCTCCAAAGGTAACACCTCTTCAAGCCAGCAGTCTTCCCTTACCCATGCTTTCTGGCACAGGGAACCCAGAGATGATTGAAGTCTAAAGCTGTGAAAGGTGAAGCTGAATCTGGTTTCCTGCACCATCACTGCTCAGATTGATCCTCACTTGGTAGCCTTTGTCCTTCCCGGGAAAATTCAACTGGAGATTTATAGGTCTCCCTGGACCAACAACTCTCTGGCGGGTCCGTGAGTCTTTTTTCAAGTCCCAGGCTAATGAATATTATCCAAGCCACGGAGGGAAAGCTCTTGATCCCTTAATGTCTCCGAAAGAGATCTATCTTTTGAAAGTGGCAGGTATGTCGTTAAGACACAGCGCGTAGCACCTAATGCTACCTTTTTCTTCATAGCTCGATCTGCTATTGATTCCACGTGACAGAAGCATGTGTTCACGGGCAGATAACCAAAGAGCAAGGACAAGGCTTGCATGACAACCCTGTTCCCTCACACATTTGACAGGCTTGAAGAGGAGGTGGCCGTGACAGCTGAGAGCACACGGTCATGCTAAGGTGCCCTAGGGAACAGGTGGAAAGGAGCTGGGCACAGTGGCACATGCCTATAATCCCAGCAGTTCAGGAGGCTAAGGCAGGAGGATTGCAAGTCCAAAGCCAGCCTCAGCAACTCAGTGGGGTCCCGTCTCAAAACAAAAATTGTATATAAAAAAAAAAAAAACTGGAGATGTGGCTCAGTGGTTAAGCGTCCCCTGGGTTCAATCCCTAGTACCTCCTCCAATCAATCAATCAATAATCAATAAATAATAAGAAAGGTGGAAAGGAGGTCAGGTGGCTTCCTCAAAGAGAGTGCCACCAACTAGCAGAAGCCAGTTTCCCCTCTCCAACCCTGATTAATTTAAATCAACACTGAGTTCTAAGGCTACCCAATGCCCTGAAGATCTAAAATGCAAGTTCTCCAACTACAATACTCATGTGATTCCAAGGACTGGAAGCAAGATCTTCAAAGAGGCCTGGAGGACTCATCTGCACATTTATTCCTGGAAAGCTTTAATTTTCGTACTAATGATGGCATCAGAAACTGCCAACAGCTGGGCACAGTGGCACACGCCTATAAACCCAGACTCGGGAGGCTGAGGTAGGAGGATCACAGGTTGAGGCCAGCCTCGGCAACCTAGTAAGAAACTGTTTCCAAATAAAAAATAAAAGGACTGGAAATGTACTCAATGGTAGACCACTCCTGGGTCCAACCTCCCCCGAGAAACCTCCATAGAAAAAAAGGCAAAAAAGAAAAAAGAAACTGTCAACAGACGAGTTACACCTTCCTCTTGGAGGGAAGAATCCATTTCTGAAAAAATGATTGTAACTTTTAAAATAAATCAGTACTTTGAGGGAAGAATCCATTTCTGAAAAAATGATTCTAACTTTTAAAACAAATCATTACTTTGATGCATTGGATGAATAAGCCCCCTGTATATTTTAAGATCATGTGCAGAATTATTTGTAAAATCTTAGGAAAATTAGGGCAAATGATTGATTAACAGGTTTGCAGCAGGGGTGGACAGGAGCGAATGAGACTCCGCCTCCTCTTTGGGCTGTTTATCTTATACTTTGCAAGGACCCTGACAGCAGTTGATTTCTCAGCCTTCCTGCCTCAGAACTGTCCACATTTTATTTTTTAAATGTTTGGAAGGAAAACTGCAGAGGATACGTGTGCAGTATCCTCACAATCAATCCCGATACATCACAAGACATCTTATGACGCTCACTGAGCCCTTCTAGGTGACAGGCACTGGCCACACGCGTCCTCCGTACCTCTCGCTGCTTTATCTGAGCAGCTGCCTCATGTACACCGATCAGAACTGGAATAGTTTGTTGGTGGTCTGTTTTTTTCAATCAGATTATTTTTCAGAAGCAAGTTCATTAAAAGAATTATTATACCAATTACACAGCAACTGCTGCCTTCCCAAGACCCAGGACGCATGCAATGGATTTAGCAGCAAACTCCTATTATGGATAATTCAGTTTTCACCCCATGCCTGAGATGCTCTTACAGGATCATAAACAGCTCCAAGGTTTTGGCTCCAATCTCTTCTTAATCCCCATTGCCCTCCCCTCGGAAACCACAAAACATAAATGGTTCAGGTGTCTTTCCTGCAGTCAGAGCCAGGGCAGGGGTGGCACCAGGCTGGAGAGACCCTCAGGCAACCAGGAGACGATTCTGGGAACCCAGAGTCGCTGGTAAGCAGAAGGTTCTCACGGGCAGGAGGCACCGTCTCCTGGGCTTGGGAGAATGGGACATGTTTATTTCAGGTCTGTTTATCACATGGCCCAAGTCTAGAACTCCTATTAAGGGAAAATAGATTTCAATCATACCTGCCAGTAACTACAATGAGGAAGGGTAGCAGGCCCCCAAAGAGAGTCACATCCCGATCCCCAGAAGTTGAGGATCTGTTACATGAAGGGAATTACGATCACTGAATATGGTGACCTTCAAATAGTATAATCTGGATAGGACAAAGGTCCTCGCGGAAGAAAGGCACAGAGAGATGCTACCCTGCTACTTTGAAGGAGGAGGAAAGGAACCCCAAAAGGTTAGAAAAGCCAAGGAGATGTTCTCCTGCGCCCTGAAGCCCTGGAGGCTTATTAACAGCTCTAACCCCCAGAACTACCAGATAACAAGTTTTTTTTTCTTTTAAGAGAGAGGGACAATAGAGAGAGAGAATCAATTTTATTTAGTTTTTCATGTGGCTTTCATTGCTCCAACACTTCTTGGTGTACGTGATGCTGGGGTTCAAACCCACGTCCCCACGCATGCCAGGCAAGCTTCTTAACAGCAACGACACCACTCCAGCCCCAGATAATAAGCTTCAAATAAAAATTCTAAGGCACTAAATTGGTACTAGTCTGTAATAGCAGCAAACAGGTAACTAATACAAAAAATAACATCTTAGTTGTTTGCTAAATCTCTTTGAAAAAAAGAGGAGAGAAAAACAGTTTCAAAATAATTATATGGATGATTTTAGCAAAAAAAAAGAGGAAAGAGAAGTTACATGAGCAGGTTTACTTTATTACAACTATTCTCCTCAAAGAACTCTCTCTAGCCAGGAACAGGGCACACACCTACAATTCCAGTTTCTCGGCAGGTTGAGGCAGGAGGATTGCAAGTTCAAGGTCAAGCTTGGCGATTTAGCAAGACCTTCACGAAATTAGTGAGACCCTGTCTCAAAAACATAAAAGTCCGGGGCTGGAGCGGTGGCTCAGTGGTTTCGGCGCTTGCCTGGCAAGCACAAGGACCCGGGTTCAAACCCCAGCACCACGTACACAACTGAGTGTTGGAGCAACTAAGGCCATGTGAAAAACTAAATAAAGTTGTTTCTCTCTTTCTCTGTCTCTCTTACTGTCCCTCACTCTTTAAAAAAAAAACAAAAAACATAAAAGTCCTGGGGATGTAGCTCAGTGGCAAAGTGTCCCTAGGTTCAATTCCCAGTGCCCCCACCAAGCAGAAGGAGTGGGTTGAGGCTGACCTCTACAGCTGCTTTTTGTTTGGGGATTTTTTGGGGTGCTGAGGATCAAACACAGGGCCTCACATATACTAGGCGATCGCAGTAGACTCCAGCCCCTAATGCAGTTGGTTTTTTGATACCATACTTTATTCTTACTAGGTTGAAGGGCTCTGTTTGGGTCAAGACCATTTGTTTTCAGGTCCACTGAGCAGAACAATTAGCATTTCCTTAGAGTTCACTATGTTTGTAGCACGTCATCGAGTTCTCACAATAAGTACCGTTGGGACACAGATACTATGTGGTTTAAAGGATCATAAACCTAACAGTAAAGGAAAATTTAAAAACCTAGGATAGAAAACAAAGGGATAAATTTCATGACCTTGAGTTGCATGATTATTTCTTAGATACAATAGCAAAACCATGAGCAACTAAAAGAAAAAACCAAACTGGAGAATCTCACAATTAAAAGATTTTGTACTGTAAACAACACTATCAAGAAAATGAAAAGAGCCAGGTGCTTGGTGCATGCCTGTTATCCCAACTGCCGGGGAGGCTGAGGTAGGAGGATCACAAGTTCAAAGCCAGCCTCAGCAACTCAGCAAAGCCCTGTCTCAAAATAAGAAAATGGCTGGGGATATGGCTCAGTGGTTAAGCACCCCTAGGTTCAATCCCTGGTACCAATTTAAACAAAAAATACAACTCATCAGGATGGAAAAAAATGTGCCCAAATCATATATGTAACAGGTGTAACACAAAGATGATCCATGTAAAGAATGGGCCAATAATTTTAACAGACGTTTCTTCAAACAAGATATCCCCTGTCAGAGGCTCCACACAACGCATTAGGAAACTGTGAATAAAAACCACATTGAGAACATTCCAGCGTGCTCAGGGTGGCTAAGGTGCAAAGGGAAATATAAGAAATCCTGGTTGGCACATGGAGAGACGGGGCCAGTGAACACTGCCCCTGGGTGTGAAGTGGGCACATGGAGAGATGGGGCCAATGAACACTGCCCCTGGGCGTGAAGTGGGCACATGGAGAGACGGGGCCAGTGAACACTGCCCCTGGGTGTGAAGTGGGCACATGGAGAGACGGGGCCAGTGAACACTGCC
>PVKS010040760.1:0-16432 GCA_004027875.1 Aplodontia rufa
ATAAAATTGATGAGACTAATTATACTTGCAATATTCTGGATTATAGAGAAAAAGCTTAAGACATTGCACATTTAAAAATGAGATACTAAAAATGAGTGGAGATTTTTCAAAGTGGCATGGAATTATTTTTTATTAGAATAATATAGAAATACAGATGAGGGGGAAACATTATCAAAACATTAGCAATCAATGGATATAAACTTTGTTATCGAGGGGAAAAACCAGATCATGGATAACCAAGCACCTTGGAATTTACCTATTGCAGTTTCCCCCTTGTATATATTCTTAAATCAGATTTACCACCTAGATCCCTCCCTTTTCTCCCTCCCTTTCCCCTCTCCTCCTGCCCCTCCCCCCTTCCCGATACATCTCTATGGCTGCCCTAGATTATGTGCTGCTGTGCCTTTGCTGGGTCTAATACATGAGACTGACTACCTTTCACACATTGCTTTCTTTCATTCCAAGAGTCCTCCAACTTGCTGTTCCCTCTACCTGCACCACTGTTTTCTGGGACCTACCCACGAACGGCTTCTGATCCTCATTTAGAACATGGCTCCAGTGTCACCTCCTCAGAGGGGCTTCTCCCCCCCAACTGCAGTCCCTCTATCCCTTGACCACGTCATTGTTTTCATAGCACCATTTCTACCTTCTGCTCACTGTCTGCCCCTGCAAGAATATAAGTTCTATCAGAGTGGAGAACTTTTTTGGATTCAAATTTTTACCTGGTACCTAGAAGGTACCTGGTTGATTTCAGTTAATATTTGTTGGATGAATATTTAAATAAAATAGGGATATTCCGAGTTACTTCATAGAGGCCTAGAAAAACTAATGAATGTGAACATGCTTTGTAAACTGTTGATTGAATATAAAGGACATTACCATTAGGTCCACTCATGTAGGGACTGAGGTGAAGGCTGATGGAAGGATTTTCCCTGTTGTACTCCACAGTCATTGTCTACTCCAGAACATAGCCTCCTCTGGCAGAGGACGTGCACCAAATGCAGAACAATTACAAGCCTGTGGGCTCCAGACACCCGTTTAGATGGACATGTTGCTTAACACCAATTTATTGAAAACTATGTAGAGGTAAACCTGATCATTCTTTTTATTTTTTGAGAGCTTTGCCTAATATGGGACTAGACGTTCATTAAATGTATATTAAATTGAATTGAAATATGTAATATGTAAACAAAATTGTTTTGGGGATATAAAGATTAACATCCAGCTTTCTTATTTTAGTTGTTCAACAAGTATCTTCAGTTTGTAAGATGCTGTGCTAGGCTCTAGGGTCCTACCTATGAAGGTTAGTTTCTATGTTTAAGGAGCTCAGTTTTACCAGATAGATGGATGAGTGAAATTGCCAAATATAAACTAATATTAATGTCTCCTAAAGCAGAAAATTCATACTTTTTTTAATTCTGGATTGAACCCAAGGGCACATACCACTGAGCCACATCCCCAGCCCTTTTATTTTGGAACAGGGTCTTGCTAAGTTGCTAAGGGTCTCGATAAATTGCTGAGGCTGTTCTCGAATTTATAATCTTCCTGCCTCAGCCTCCCAAGTCCCTTGGATTACAGATGTGTGCCATCATACCCAGCCATATTTTTCTCCTGATTTTGGCTCACAACTTATCTTCTTGATGACTTAATCTCCCAGTCTATAATGAATATGCCCTATATGTGTTGCATGTGTTAGAAGGTGAGAATTTGCTGGTTCACATGGTCTTACTGTCTTCTTCCCAGATTTTTTGCCTCTAACTATGATGGAAGACTTTCTTCCCAGCTGTTAATAACTGCTTCCAGTGGGGGACCTAGGATCTGCCAATCTCTCAGTGCTAAGATCAAGTGAGACTATACTTGCAAAACAAATTGTTTTGCAATTTGCAAATTTTGCAGACAATGTAAGCTGTCTACCAGCTCCTTACCACCAGTGACCTCTGAGTTCCTGCTATGTGTGGAGCTCTGTGCCAGGCCTGGGAGCTGGAGGAAGCGAGTCTTTCAAAAGAGTGGGAAGCCACAGTGTCGGAAACGAGGCTGGTCACACTGCAGAGCATATTAAAGTCTGAATAAAGAAGTTCAGACTTGGCCAAAAAGGAATGGGAGTGAATGAAGATTTACAAAGGGTGATGTGGGCAGCCAGTGTTGCAGTTGTGTGATTTATCTGGCATCAGTTTGTGGGGGGCTGCATAGAGATGGCCCTGGTCCCAGTGAGAGGTAATTAGAACTCAAACCAGGGAGGTAACAATGAGAATGGGGAGGAGGGATAGTTACAAGCATTGCCAGAAAAGGATGAAATTGTCTTCCCCTTGTTAATAATACAATAGTTACACGAATGGGGGTCTTGGAATCAGCCTGAGTTCAAATCCTGAAACTAATTGCACTAATTTTGTTGCCTTTGGGTAATTGATTTAATCATTCTGTGATTAAGTTTCCTCATCTCTAAAATGGGGATAATATTAATACCTACTCCATCAGATATAAATGTATATAAAGAACTTAGAATAGTGTCTAGAAACATTCCTGATAAAGATGAGCATTATTCATCATTAAGGTCTTTGGGCTCTGGCTGACAGACTTTCTTTATGCCCAATTCCTCTCATTAACCCAGGAGATTTGAGTGTATGTCATAGACATGAATTTTTTTTTTTTAAAGAAAGAATGAAACACAGAGACAAAGAGAGAGACAATTTTATTTATTTACTCATCTTGTTTTTGTTTCCAACACTTAGCTGTATATGTGGGGCTGGGAATCGAACCTGGCAAATGTTCTACCACTGAGCCAGCTCTCCACTCTACTCTCTTTATAGTCTAACTCTTACAAAACTCATTTTCATTATATTAATTCTTCAACTTCAAAAACATCAAAAATCTTTTATCTTCCATTTTCTCCTGGTCTATAAGGCCTCTCTTCCCCTTTTACTTCATCTGCATTCATCATTGGTCATCTGAAGTTCAAGTTCCTATTTCCCAGTCCAGCCCATGCCTCCCCAGGCTCTAACTCGGCATTCTCCAATAAAGTTCTGATCATCAGATCTGATGAACATATTTCAGATCATCCTATGAGATTCTCCTTTGGTGACATTTGTTCCACTGTCCTTGAAACAGTTCACTCTTTTAGAATCCATGACAACACCCTGTCCGATTTCTTCTCTACCTGCTTCTTCATGGGCTTCCTTTTGTTCTAATCATCCCTGAAAGGCTGCAGTCTCTAAGGTTCTATCCTTAACTCTCTGCTTCTCATACAAAGTTTCAACCACTACCTACATGACAATAACTGTCAAAATCTATACCTACAGATCCATCCTGAGTTCTGGAATTATACATCCAACTGCACTGTTTCCCGTAACCCTCTGACATGTCAAACTTGATTATGTCCAAAGTAGAGCTCACCGTTTTTATTTCTAAACCAGTTCATCTGCTCTTTCTTTCTGTCTTTTTTTTTTTTTTTATCTTTCAGTTGGTAGTGCCGCTTCTTTATCCAATCACAGAAAGCTGGCAGATATCTTGGATTCCTCTCCCTGCTCTCCTTATCCCTCATGTCCCAGCAATCATTCGCACTTGCTGAATTTATTTTCTAAACATTTCTGGGCTCCATTCCCTCCTCACCACCCTAGGTTGGGCGCTTGTTTTCTCTTGCTTCTCTTGGAGCACTGTGAGTGCCTATTAATTACTTCTCCTGCATTCCCTGTTCTCTTTTCTTATTGAATCAAACCCAAGCTCTTTAATGTGGCACTGAGGTTTCACCACAATCAGGCACCTGATAAATTTGGTGCCCTCGTCTCTTGCCTCCTTTTTTTAAAAGAGAGAAGAGAGTATCCATCTTATTTAATTTTTCATCTGGTTTTTGGCTTTCCTCCACTTAGTGGTGTATGTGGTGCTGGAGTATGAACCCTGTTCCTCGTGCATGCCAGGCAAGTGCTCTACCACTGAGCCACCTCTCCAGCCCCATTTCTTGGCCTTTCTTGCCTTGCACTTTACATTCCAGAGACCTTGACCTGTGTTGTTCCTTGACCTTGCTCTGCTTTTCTGGACCTTCTGTCTTTTGTTTATGCAAAGTACACTTTCTGGAAAGCAATGGGTACCTGTTCCTCCTCCAGACACCATCTGCTCAGGTACAGCTTCACTTCTTTTGTGGAAAGAAGGAAGGAAGGAAAAAAAGAAAGGAAGGGAAGAAGAATCATTTTGTAGTGGGAAATATATAACTTTTAAATGCAACAGTCTGATTAAATAAGGTGGTAAGAACACAGCATCACAAACACTTCACTTCAGTTCTTGGTTAAAATTAAAATTCTAGTTTGGTGTGGTGGCGCACGCTTGTAATCCCAGCAGCTCAGGAGGCTGAGGCAGGAGGAATGCTGGTTCAAAGCCAGCCCCAGTGACTTAGCAAGGCCCTAAGCAACTTAGTGAGACCCTGTCTCAAATTTTTCAAAAATTTAAAAAGGGAGTTGGGGATGTGACTCAGTGGTTAAGTGCCCTGGACTTAATCCCTGGTACAAAAGAAACAAAAAAAATTAAAATTATAAATCAGCATCAATTTGATTCTTAGTGGCAATGTCTTATTATAACAATTACTAGTTATTAACAGAGAGGCAGGCTGAAAAAAAATCTTCACTCCAATAATCTCTGTAGTACAAAAAACAAAGGGAAATATCTTGTTTATATTTGAAGATACAAGCCATGCCCATTGCTTATGCTTTCTGCAGAGAAAGAAGAAACTTCCTGAGATGTTCGTAAGTTTGTCAAAGGCTTTTTTTTTTGTTGTTGCCTGGAAGGTTCTGAAATACATATTTTCTAGAATGTAAACTTCAATCTCAAAGCATATAAAACAGTGAATTGTTTATTTAATCTATAGAATGCATTCGTCTATTTGTCTTAGGGACTGGAATTTGCTTACTTGAATTATAAACTAACAGTTAAAAACAAAACAAAACAGAAAGCCCTTTACTTGACACCATAAGCTTTTTCCATTCTTACCTCCTTATTTTGCTCCCTACTTAGCGAAATTTCTAATGAGAATAATTTGTGTTAATTTTTTTATTTTTCTTATTTCATCTGTATTTATTGCTATTGCTTTTTATAGTTTATGTTTTAAAAAGGAGGTAATTCACAAGCCTATGTATTTTCTTATCCCATAACTATTGGGATAAGCAATTTGATAGATTGCTGTGGTTTGAATGATTATGTGCCTCAAGATTCATAATCGTTTCGCTAAAGTGGATGTGTAAGGGGATGATGATGGAGAGCGATGAATGAGAGACCCTTGTGAAATAGCTCAAGGAAGCATCCCGCCCCTCTTGCCCTTCTGCATTTTTTGCCATGAGACAGATCGCATGTCCCCTTGAGTCAATGCAGAATTCAAGGCATCCATTTGGAAGCAGAGACCTGGACCTCACCAGATACCAAACCTGCTGGTACCTTGACCTTGTACTCCCCTGACTCCAGAACTGTGAGAAAATAAAGTTCTGTTCCTTTTTTAAAAAAAATTATAAATCAACTGTTAATCTGATTCATCATTATATAAATTGTATGGAAGTATTTGTTCATTAGAGAAAGTTATTCAAGCGCCTGGGTCTAGTTTTTCTCTATGCCAATTGTCAGATGCAGAATAAAAATAAGATCTTGTGACTGACTCAAACCCACGCATGATGAGAAGTCTAGTTTCTCTGACAATATATTATCCCTTTTTTCAATCACATTTTATCACGGATCCAGGTTTCTAAAAAACATGGTCAAAGAGCCAGTCTTTATAATCTCTAGATAGAAGTTTCTTTTAAAATCATACAGACTTCATTTATTTTTTAAAAAAATTTTAGTGGAAAAAATAACACAAAGACCCTCTACCATGGTCTGAATTTCCCAAACATCGGAAACAATTTGAAGCCTGTTCCTTCATCCTATTTTCCACTTCAGTAATATTTTCCTTTTAAGATATTAAGGTCATTTTCCATTCATGACTTGGCTGTTAGTAACAGGGCATTTAAGAACAGATAGGAGGGAGGGCTGGGAATGCAGCTCAGAGGTAGAACGCTGGCCATGCATGCGCAGAACACTGCATTCAATCCCTAGTACCACCAAAAAATAAAACAAAACAGAAGAACAGATAGCGAAACTCACGACGCCTGCCAGTCGGAGGCATGCAAGGGTGGGGCCATATTCATTGTCTAAGTGTATCATCATGTACCCAAATGAAATGCTGTCCAAGAGCATAGTGACAGCCCAACTATTCGGCAAACAGGCAAAGAGGACCATTAAGTGCTGACCTTGGTAGCCTGTATGAGGCAGAGGTTGACCCTGGGGAAGGCTTGAGCTGTGGTCAGAATGTTTGCGTCTTCCCAAAATTCACATGTTGAATCCTAACCCAGGTGATGGTATTAGGTGGTGGCACCTTTGGGAGGATTCCTTCCTGAGGGCCCCACCCCTAATGGCATGAGTGCACTTATAAAAGAGGTCCTTTCTGGGCCCCTGGGCAAGAATGTCGCTCCTTGGGCGTGCGAACATCCACAGCAGTGACCAGAGTAGAGAAGCTGAGAAGAGCAAAGTGCCCTGAGGTCGTGAGGCGTGACGGGCATGGCTCCCACTTCTACTCTTCAGTTTTCTGCAGGAGACACAGTGCCTTAGAGAGATGTCTGAGGATCACCCCATCCTTCCATAGCATCGCTTCTGAGCCAGATCTTTAGCTGTGCATCCAGTAAGCTGTTCTGCCCATGAGGTAGTTACTTCCAGATGGCACACCTGGTGACATGACCAGAGGGTTCCATGGCCATGGGCTCTCCCCATGCTTCCTTTGAGTGAAATGAATGCTGAACTGTGTGGGACTCAGTGAGCCCAGCAGCATGGTGCAGCTGCGACTGCAGACAGTAGATGTACACTGTTACAATGGATCCAGTAGCATTTTTTGAATATGTATCTGATGCCAAGCTTTGTTTGAGGTTGGGAAAACTAAGATGAACATCCAACTCCAATCCCTGAAGTTCTGACCGAAGGAGATAGATAAACGAAAACAAAGAACCTAGGATATGGCTTTGATGGGGTCTCTTTGAGGGTAGCTGGGAGGACATCCCAGCAGTCTGTGGAGCCAAGATGTTTGAGCTGAATATTTGAGGGTGAAGAGAACTTAGCCAGGAATAAACTGATGGGAGGGGTATTTTCAGCTGAAAGTGGCCAGCGTGGCTAAGTGTAGACTCGAGCAAGGAACTGGAAGGAGCTGAGGTTTCTCTGGATGGTAGGCAGGGAACACGTCATCAAGAACCTTTCTGCCAGACTAGCAGTTAGAGCCTGCGCTGGTCGAACTTTCTGATACTATCACAAATACCTGCGATGATCAATGATAAAGGTTTGCTTTGGCTCACAGTTTTTGAAGTTTCAGTCCATGATTGGTTGATCCTGGTGTCTTGGTCTGTGGCAGCACATCATGGCAGGGATGCGTGGGAAAAAACAAAAACAAACAAACAGAAAAAACGTGCTCATCCCGTAGCCAAGAAGCAAAAGAAAGGAAGAGGCAGGTCCCCTCATTCCCTTCAAGTCACACCCCCAGTGACCAAAAGACCTCCCATTAAACTCCACCTCTTGATGGTTCCACCACTTCCCAATAGTGACAGAGGCTGGGGACCAAGCCTCAACACACGGAGCTTTGGGGAACACTTAAGATCAAAACTATCCTAGAAATTCCTGAAGTTATTTGAATACATTTGGGTTGCAAAAAATCCCCCTATGCTTTCAATATAGGAGATGATGAAGGTGAATGGTGATGTGGCCTAAAGAGACCTGGTGACCAGATGCGAAGGAGGAGGAGGAGCCAAGAAGATTGCGGGGGTGAGGAAGGTGGCACCCATCACTGAAATGGGAGCAGCAAGGGAGAACTTCATGGTAATGTATTCGACTTTGGACCGCTTGGATTTGCAATGCCTGCGGGATATCTAGGTGAGCAGAAAGAAAGATGAATCCAGAGCTAAAGACTGCACAGATCCAGAGGCTCAGTCCCAGCCCTCCTGATGGGGCCTAATGGCTACACTTGACACTCTCCCAGGCAGAGGGAAGGAGGAGACACCTCCAAGGAGACAACCCCGGCTCTGTGATTAAGCCAGAGCTCATAGGAAGGGGCCAAAACACTGAAGTTTCATGCAAGGAAAACTCTGTTGCTGTAGACAACAGGTAATCACAAGGTATAGCATCCCTGATTCACTATCAACAGGAGGTCTGAACATTTGCAAGCCAATGAAACATTTTGAAGGCGTGAAGATTAGCATACTTTAAGAGTTTGGATGAACGCCATTCAGAAAGTGCTTCCTTTTGGAAGGTGTCATTATGATAATGAATGTTTTGCACTGGGGGAAATGGTATAAGATTTGGAATGTTCGGCCAAAGGGGGAAAGATGAGCAGCTAGTTCTAATACTTCTTTAAAAAACATGAGAATTTTAGTTTGAATAATTTTCTTTCTCCTTACCCCAAAGTCAAAGCCAGAGTGCAATAAAGAAAAATTGAAAACAAAACCAGTAAGCAGGTTGGATCATAATAATTATAAAAATAATCACATATATGAAGAATTTTTGTAAAGTACTTTGACATATATTATCTGATATGACATGATTTAAAAATAACCTACAATAAAGGCAGGTTGGTTGTGACAAATGCTTATTTATTTTTCATTGAACCCAGGGCCAGCTACCACTGAGTTACACTCTCAGCCCTTTTGATTTTTTTTATTTTGAGATTGGGTCTCACCAAGTTGCACACGTTGGCCTCGAACTTGTGATCCTCCTACCTCAGCCTCTTGAGACACTGGAATCACAGGCATCTGCCACCAAGCCTGCTATGACAATCCTTACTTAAAGAAATGAGGACACTGAGACTGATACCGCTTCTTCCTCAGTAGTTACATCCTGAGAGAGAAGACCCAAATCAGAATCCTCGTCCTGGTATATAAACTTTCCCTTCCTCCTCTCTTTCTTCAAGAAAAGCAAAACTGAGTATTCTGCTGTATACTCTACAAGACACGGAATCTAATAAGGATCTTATTACAACCTGCACTCCCACGTTATTCTATCTTCAAACAGGCAGCCTTTGTGTGTAGAACAATGATAGAGCCTACGTGGTGTTTTGGGATGTAGGTCTTGTATTCCCTCACAAGCCTCTTGGGCCAGTTAGTTAAATTTAGCATGCCCCAATCAAAAATAAATAAAAGAAAAAAAATAAATTTAGCATGCCTCAGTTTCATCCCTTGTAAAATACCTCCCTTAACTATTTTTTTCTTGGTCCTGGTGCTCAAATCCAAGGCCTCATGCATGCTAGGCAAAGATTTTACCACCGAGCTACATCCTCAGCCCAAACCCACCTCCCTTAGCAGGGTGTTAGAAGTATTAAACGAATATGTGTAAAACCCTCACCTGGCACCCAGGGTGTATTATAAAAGTGTGTTTATTAAATACGTGAGCAGGGTCTGCTGAGGATGCGTCTGTAGAGAAGGATTATCTTTTATTCCCATTGTTCAGCAACTTGTTCACTTGATTCTAACTAATCTGCACAAGCATGGGAACAAGGCACTTTACGCTTCTCTTCTTTCCATGATGTAGAAGAGATTCCAGAGATGAAAGAGTTTATAAGAACTAAATACATATCACCAAATGTCTCGTCTGAGGGCTCAGATCCAATGCCTGCTTAAGGAAGAAAGGACGGACTTCTGCTCAGGGTGCCCCTTCCCAACCCCAGGGCATTCCATATCTGGAACGTTGAGGCAGATGATTCCAGAGATGGCTTTTGGAGACCACTGGGCTGATTTCATCTGTTCCTTCCATCTGGGGGTGGGTGGGAAGATTTCACAGTCTGCTACCAACTTTTTCCAACTGCTGGAGAAGATGACTACTCATTCATGGTTGCTTCTGCTGAGGTCCCAAAGTCACAGCATGTTTTTTTTCTTTTGTCCTTACAAGGAAATCTTCAAAACTCTCTTCAGACAGGGAACCAAAAATAGTGACAAAGAGAAAGTGTTGCCAAACATGAGTCCTCTTTTCCCCTCTTTATTTCATTTATAGTAAAATATTAAATCTCTAAGAGAGGTTTTGCATACTCCTCTCACGAGACACTGTTTATTCCAAGCGGTAACTCTTGCTGCATTTACCCATGGCTCCGGAGAAATCTTACGTTTAAATATCTTCAGGAACTAAGAGACCTTCCTGTTTATTTTCTTTTACCAATAATCTTCCAGAAGGTTGCGCTCACCTCTTTCTGACTTAGTTAAGTTTCATGGGATGTGTAAAGTCTCTGAGAAAGGTAGCCAGGGGCTCTGGGTACAAGTTCTAGCTTTGAACTTGGGGAAGGCTTCTGCCCTCTGTACTTCCTCACTGCCAACATTCAGGTGATGATACTGGTGCTGCCCTTTCTTCCTCACAGAGCTGTCGAGAAGGTCAAGTTAAATAATGACATAGGGGCTGAAGCGGGGGCTCAGCAGTTACGGTGCTTGCCCAGCATGTGCGAGTGCACAGGTTCAAACCCCAGCACCACGTATACAACTAAGCGTCAGAACAATGAAAGCCAGGTGAAAACCTCAATAAAAATTGGTATTCTCTCTCTCTCTCTCTCTCTCCCCTTCTCTCTTTAAAAAAAATAAATAATGACATAGGACTCGAAAGCTCGGTTTCAAAGCTCCACCAATACTTTATGCATTTTCCCCTGTGCATGTTATATTTCACAATAAAAAAACTGAAATAACTGAATTTGTAAAGTGTAACAATATGACAATTGTAACTGTCAAATTTGCAAGACAGCAGCTAGCTTATTCAGAAGTTAGTTGGTACCCTAAAGGTTTAAATTTTAAAAAACGCATTTTACAGTTCATAAATGAATATATGTAAAGTACTAGATGCATTAGTTAGTGCACTGACGAGGTCTATAAACTTCTGATTCAGCATCTTGGAGCCTAAGATTCAGAAAACAGACTTTCCTCCCTAAGGATGACATTTCTGCATCTTTCTTCACTCATTTGCATCATTCGCTTCACCTTCTGAAGTGAGTCAAAAATAATGATGGATGGGTGCAATCCAGTTCGGGGCAGATTATTAGTTTCCCAGGAAACTTGCATCTTCTCCTCCTTCAAAGAGGAGATGGGTGCACTGGATCTCAACAACACCTGGCTTGCAGGTATGTGTGGCTATCACCTATCAAGAGGATTGTGTAGGACTTCTAGAAAGCTCCATAAAAGGGAAAAGTTGCACCCCTCCCCTTGCACTTCTTCCATCCTGCTGCGAGGAAGGCGTCTGAGACGGCCGAAATGTAGCAACCATCTTGGACACGAAGTTGCAGGCCACATCCTAGGTGTGGATCAGAATAGGACCAGAGGAGTTTATACCCCTGGAGACAATGGACACAGCCTATAAACCTTGATCTCCTAGCCTGGGACTTTATATGTGTAAAAGAATTAAACTACTACTTGTTTACCTTTGTTGCAGGGATAGAAGGAAGTCTCCTTTATTCACAGCAGAAGCTAATTTTACCTGAAAAATGTCAATCAATGCCCCACCAATTTCTTTTTTGTTCCAATGAAGGAACCCAGAGGCACTTAACCACAGAGCCATATCCCCATACCCCTTTATTTATCACTTTGAGACAGGTCTCACTAAGTTGTTTAGGGACTTGCTAAGTCACTGAGGCTGACTTTGAACTTGCGATTCTCCTGCCTCCGCCTCCTGAGCCGCTGGGATTACAGGTGTGCACCACCAGGCCCAGCAATGCCCCATCAACTTTAAAGACAAATTTGAGCATCTTTCCTAAAGTTGGGGGCTGAGAGACAAAATACATTGCCCAACATGAAGATTTGGCCATTTGCTGATGATTTGGCAATGTACTAATGATTTTGAAATAAACCCCAGTAACTCCTAATTTTTGGTTTGTGATTAAACAACATGATTGCAACACGGTATAAAAGATTTACCAGTGTCAGCCAGAGCAGAATGGACAGAATGGCTTAAAAAAAAAAATCTACCTGTGGGAACCATGAATCAAGAAGGACACCTTAGACTTCTAGGCCACTTGATCTTGGAAGCTCTTCTGACGCAGTAGCCCAGCTGCTCATCATAGGTCCACAGAGGATCCAGGGAGGCACGCTGGGTGAATGGAGGTCCATATGTAGGGACGTGGGCACATAGCTTTATGCACAGCACTGAGGAAATTTAGCTAAATGGCATTAGGACCTGTATCTGGAAACCAAGGGGGCAATTCCACTTGTATTGATTGGACACCGTGTTTTTGCACTGATACTACAGATAGTCCCTTTGGGAAAGCGTGACTTGACCACCATGTCCTGGGAATATGTGATGCTGTGCTGTCTGTCCTTTTCACCCTCTCACTCCGCAAGGACTTATGGAGTTCCTACTGCAGGCCAGACAACACATTAGCCAGTGGACAACCTTGGCTCATGAGAGTCCCCTTTCTGGGATGACATCCTTTTATTTTCTCCTTAGCTAAGGTCAGCATTGTCAGAGGCCCAGGGTTGGTTCAGGACGGACTTCCTTGACCACCGCAGGGCTCAGCAATGGCTCTCTGCTTTGCTCTGAGCTCCTGCAACGCTGTGCACCTACGCAACCAAACGGGCCCTTAGACTGTGCCATCTTTATTCTGCTTTGATGTGAGCACCTGAGTTCAGAGACACACAGTTGGTACTTAATAATTGCTTGAGGGTGGCATCTCGTTCACATATGTATTTCTTTCTGTCAACATTAATGGGCATCTCCTGCCGGTGGGAAGAGAAGATGAATAGGACTCAGATTCCCAGTCCACCGGAGGAAGCAAGCATTATAATTTAACATTGCGTATGCTAGAACAGAACTTGGATAGAGTGCTAGGAAAGAGCCTCCTGACTTATTCTTGGGAAGCTAAGACAGACTTGCCGGAAGCAGCGGGGTTGGTTCCGCCTGCTCTGGGAGGGGGAGGAAAGGCCAGGCAGAAAGGGGAGTAGTTCACACACATCCCATCTGATGTCCCCCACAGCCCCTGAAGGAGGCAGAGCAGTTGCTGCTTCTCCACTCCACCTGCTGTGGCTTGATGTGAGGTGGCCCCCGAAAGCTCACGTGGGAGACAACCTAAGAAGGCTTAGAGGTGAAACGGTTGGTTATGAGAGCCTTCACCCAATCAGTGAATTAAACCCCTGATAGGGATTAACTGGGTGGTAAGGGAAGGCAGGCAGGGTGTGGCTGGGGTGTCATTGGGGGGCGAGCCTTTGGGGAACATATTTTGTGTCTGACCAGTGGAGTCTTTCTGCTTCCTGCTGAGAAGCCTGGAGCTGCTTCACTCTTCCTCCAGGATGTTCAGGCTCACCTCAAGCCCTGAGGAATGGAGCTGCCCTTCTATAAACTGAGACCATAGACACCCAAGTATACTTTTCCTCCTCAAAAATTGCTCTTGTAGGGTCTTTTATCACAGCAGCAAAAAAGCTGACTAAAATACCGCTGATCAAGAACAAACAGGCCAGGGCCTTTCCTAGCTATAAAGAGAAATGAGGTGGACTCAGAACCCCGAGATCTGGCTCCTCATCTGGTGCTCTTGCTACCACACCTAACTGCCTCCCTAAACCACATTGATGACCATGGTTTCCACCCTCAAGGAGATCAGGTGTTTCTTATTTTCTCCGTGAAAATGAGTCAAGCACCCAACTTATTTAATTTATTGCATTTCCCCTTCCATTTTTCATAATTCTCATTTATGAGGCCAAAGTTCTCAGTAATTCCCCTTCTAGGAATCTTCCCTAAGGAAACAATCAGAGAGGAAGACATAGATTTATGTATAAAAACTTTCATTGCAGAGCTATTTATAATAACAAAATAAGAAACAACCTAAATTTCCAACAAAAACAGATGAGTGGGCAGGCCCAAGAAATATTTCCATACAATTTTAATGACATTTTTAAAATATTCACAATTAATCTTACTGAAATAAAGACCAAGGACAGCCTCACGATCCTAATTTTGTGGAGTCTACTTGTCTGTAGATGCATAGGAAAAAAGGGTTCTCACAACGTGGTTACAGTGGCAATCTTTGTACTATTTGTTTGTATTTTCTACGTTTACCACAACACACATTTTAGCATGAGAAAAAACAATAAAAACTGTTTAATGAAAAGCAAACATTTGGGCTGGAGCCATTGCTCAGTGGTTATCGCGCTTGCGTAGCATATGCAAGTACACAGGTTCAAACCCCAGCACCCATGTACACAACTAGGTGTCAGAGCAATGAAAGCCATGTGACAAACTAAATAAAAGTTTGTTCTCTCTGTCTCTCTCTCTCATACACACACTGTCCTTCTCTCTTAAAAAAAAAAAAAAACCCAGCAAACATTTTGTAGAGGGCAATATTAAGAGAGACTGGATTTCTGTCAGGGTTCTCCAGAGAAGTTGAACTAATAGGAAGTGTGTATGGGTGTGTGTGTGTGTGTGTGTGTACACAGATGCTCCTCAGCTTATGATGGGGTTACATCATCATAAGCCCATCATAAACTGAAAATGCTATTAAGCAGGAAATGTATTTAATAGGTACACCTAATTTACTGAACATTGTGATTTAGCATAGCTCATAATAAACATGCCCAGAATGCCTCCGTTAGCCTGCAGTTGGGCAACATCATCTATCACAAATCTATTTCTAACACAAACTGCTGTCCAGCACTTTAGAAAGTAACGAGTACTCTATAGATAGTGGAAACAGAATGGTCTCCTGGGAATGCCTTCAGACCCTCAGAAAGCCAGAAGATCATTTAGACACACTGTTATAAGTCAGGGACTCTGTGTATGTGTGTACAACTCGTCCCTCAGTATCTGTGTGGGATCACTTCCAGGACCTCCTGTGGACACTAAAATCTGCAGGTGCCCAAGTCCCCTGTATAAAACGGCTTGATATTTGCATATAATCTATGCACATCCTCCCATAGTCTTTCAATCATCTCTAGATCACCAAGAACAGGTCATATCCTGTAATTGCTAGGTAAATAGCTTTCGTACTGTATTGTTTAGAGAATGATGATGTGTTTAGTACCGGTGAAATTTTGTTCCTAATTTTTATCTGTGGTTGATTGAATCTACAAATGCAGGACACATAGACGTGGAGGGCCAACTCTGTGTGTGTGTACACACAGAAAGGAAGAGATCTTAAGGAATTTTAGAGAACTGGCACAAGAATTGTGGAAGTCGAATTCTAACCTCTGCAGGGCAGGCTGACAAGCTAGAGATGCAGGGAAAGTTTCAATTCCAATCAGAGGGCAGCCTGCTGCCTGAATTCCCTCTCACTCAGGGAAGGTCAGTCTTATTCTATTAAGGCCTTCAACTGATTGAATGAAGCTCACTCATATCATGAAGGTAATCTCCTTTATGCAAAGACTACTGACTTAAATATTAATCTCATCTGAAAAAAAAAACCTTCACAGAAACTTCTAGAATAATGTTTGACCAAATAGCTGGGTACTGTGGCTCAGCCATGTGAACGCATAAAATTACCTTACAGTTCCATCATCACTGAAGATTTCACTTAGAATTTATCTCCAGCAGACCTGACTAAAACAGGGGCTCTATCCTCCCCACTTCCTGCTGTCCAGCAAAGGTTCTGTCTCATGGTGGATGATCAACAGCCATTGGCATGAGTGGTCTGGGAGGTGAGGGAGTGAGGAAATGAAGTGCTAAGAGAAAAGGCAATACTACAAAATTATCAACTCACAGCGTCACAAATCGACAGTCAGGATCCCTTAGCCTAGGACATGGCCAACCACTTCGGAGTTTTCCACCGTGCATCTCACTGTAAGATAGTCCCTGGGCACCACAGTTACCCCAAACACTAATCCACCCACCTATTCAGACCTACTGAAAACTTTCTCACAGCCCAAAGATTACTGAGGACACCCAGTTTGTTCCAGTGGTGGTGCAAGTAGTGGTCAGTGGGAGTCACGCGTCCTTAAGGACTAGAGATGAGTGTCTTCTGGGGGCCTCCTGAGTACAGGGCCACTGGAAACCTCCATTGCTTCAGTCCAAGCAGGGGTTTATTGGACTAGCTCCTCATCCCACACTCCAGAAGCCCCTGCTGCCTCCGCCCTGGTGAGAGCACATAGCTTCTCTAGGCCCGGAGTTCTCTCCCATTCTGGATGTGAGCTTTCATCTCCGTCTGAGTTTTTTATTTTGCTGACTGGCTCAACTCTTGCCTTGGGCTAGAATCTTTCTTAAAGTCACAGAATCTCAGATCTTCTGACCCTCTGCAGTTCCTCCTCCTACCAAATCCTCAGAAGGGCAGTACTCCAGGTTCCCAGTCAGTTCATTTTGTCATTCATGTCATTTTGATGGCTATAATCCCCAAAGTGCAAAGGCCAAGCATCTCAGGAGGCCCATAAAGTCATGCAAAAGAAGCAGCAAGCAGAGAGGTTGGCTTCCTTATCGTATGGAAGGATAAAAATCTCCCATTCAATGC
>PVKS010040761.1:0-16426 GCA_004027875.1 Aplodontia rufa
TTCTGCTAAACTTGTTGCCTGCTATAAATATGGAGGTAATCCAAACAAGCTCATGGAAGACAATGAACATACATGAATGTTTAGGTTTAGAGTTGTAACATAAGTAGTGTATTTTAATAATGTGAATGGATTACTGGGTGTTAACTGAAGATAGATGGTGCAAGGCTACAGGATGTAAGTCCCTGGGGTTATCACATTGAGGTTATGAGTTTTCCTCTGGCTCCTTGCTCTGTCTCTTTCTGCTTGTTGGCTGCCATGAGCTGAGTATCTTTCCTCTGCCATACCTTTATGCCATGATGTTTTGCCTCATTTCATGTCCAGAGCATTGGAATTGACTGAAAACAGATTCAATCTCTGAAACTATGATCCCGAAATAAACTTCTTCTCCTTTAAGTTGTTCTTGCCAGGGGCTTTGGTCACAGTGATGAAAACCTGAATAGCATACTGACATTTTGCTAGAAACTAAACAATAAAGCTGCCCATCAAGGTGAGTTAAATTATACCTAGCTACATACAACAATCCCAAATTAACACAGGAGGACATAGAATATCTAAACAAACTGATTTGAGCTACTGAAATTCAAACAGCAATCAAGGGTTTTCCAAAAAATAAAAGCCCAGGACCAGGCAGATTCTCAGCAGACTTCTTCCAACCTTTACAGAAGAATTAACACATCTCTTTAGTAAGATATTACATGAAATTTAAAGGGATGGAAGCCTCCCAAATAGCTTTTATGAGGCAAATATAACTCTGATTCCAAAACCCAGCAAAGACACATCAAGAAAAGAAAACTTCAGACCAATTTCTCTGATGAAGAAAGATGCAAAGCACTTAACAGAATTTTAGCCAAACATGTCCAAAAACACATGAAGGTGATACTTCATGATCAATTGGGCTTCATTCCAGGAATGCAAGGCTAGTTCAACATATGCAAGTCAATAAATGTGATTTACCATTTAAACAATAAAAAAAAAACATATGAACATCTCAACTGATGTTGAAAAGGACTTTGAAAAAAAATTCAACACCCATTTATACTCAAAACTCTGGAAAGATAGGGATCAAAGGAACATACTTGAATTTTGTAAGAGCCATTCATGATAAACACTTAGCCAACATTATGTGTAATGGAGAAAGACTGAAATCATTCCCACTAAATTTGAGAATAAGACAAGGCTATCTACAGTCACCAACCTTATTCAATATATTCCTCAAAACCCTAGCAAGATCTACAAGACAAGAGAAGGTAATGAAAAGAATTTGAATAAGTTAAGAGAAAGTCAAGCTGTCTTTATTTGTTGATGACATAATTCTATAAGGAGCATATCCGAAAAGTTCTATCAGAAGACAGCTAGAGCTTATAAATAAATTTAGCAAAATGGCTGGTTAAAAGATCAACACTTATAAATCAATAGCTTTCCTAATCTCCAGCAGCAATTCTTTTGAAGAAGAAATCAGGAAATCTGCCCCATTCACAACAGCCTCAAAGAGAAAAAATACTTGGACATTAATCTAACAAAGGATATAAAAGACCTCTATAACGACAACAAATGAACATTTAAAGAAATTGAAGAAGACCTGAGAATATGGAAAAACATTCTATGTTTGTTAGACAGAATCAATATAATTAAAATGGTCATTCTATTGAAAGCCCTGTACAGATTCAATGCAATCCCCATAAAGATACCAATGACATTCTTGATGGAAACAGAAAAGGCAATTCTCTAAGTCATTTGGAGTAACAAGAAACCTGAATAGCCAAAACATTACTAAGCAAGAAATATTAAAAAGGAGGTGACACAGTACCTGATCCGAAACTATACTAAAGGGCTAGAGTAACAAAAAGAGTGTGTTATTGGTATCCAAACAGACATGAAGATGAATGGAACAGAATAGAAGAAAATGAGACAAACCCACAAATATTTAACAATCTACTGTTTGACAAAGGGTGCTAAAATATAGTGTGAAGGAAAGACACTCTTTTCAACAAATGGTGCTGGATGAACTGGAAAGCCATAGCAGACAATTGAAATTAGATCTTTATCTCTCATCCTGAACAAAAATCAAATGGAAATGGATCAAAGAATTGGTAATTAAACCAGCATCTATACAATTGTTAGAAGAAGAATGGGATCAACACTCCACCATGTCAGTGTAGATACTTCCTTCCTTAATATGAATCCCATAGTGAAAGAATTAAACCACGAATCCATGAATGTAATGTCATTAAACTGAAAGCTGTGCAGCTAAAGAATTAGTCAAGTGTGTCAAGAGAGAACCTGCAAAATGGGAGAAAATCATTGCGTGCTGTGCCTTGGACAGGGGACTACAATCTGGTATACACAAAGAACTCAAATAACTGAACACCAAAATCACAAACAATCCAATCCATAAACGGTCTTGGGAGCTAAACTGAAACTTCTCAACAGAGGAAATCCAAAAACCCAACACATATATGAGAAAATATTCTACATCACTAGCAATCTGAGAATTGCAAATCAAAACTTCAGTGAGATTTCACTTCACTCCAGTCAGAGTGGTAAAAAAAGGAAGAATGCAAACAGTACTAGATGCTGGAGAGTTGTGGGGTGAAAGGCTCACTAATACAATTTTGGTGGGCTTGTGAACTTGTACAACCACTCTGGAAAGCAGTGTAGAGAATCCTCACAAAACTAGGAATGGGATCATCTTACAACCCAGCTATTCCATTCCTGGGAATTTTACCAAAAGAGCTAGAATTGACATACTACAAAGACACAGCTACATCAATGTGTATGGCAGCTCAGTTTGCAATAGCTAAATTATGGAACTAGCCTAGATGCCCCTTGCTGGATGAATGGATTCAATAATTATTATATATGGAGTTCTACTCTACTATTAGAGAGAATAATAGCATGGTAATTGCAGTCAAATGGATGGAAATGGAAAAAAATTATACTGAGTGAAATATCACAAACACGGAGACTTAAGGGCCAAATGCTTTTTATCCTTTGTGAAAACTAGAGTTAAACCTAAGACAGGATGAAAGTTAGCTATGTATAAGTAACAAACTCACCATAGTTGAAAGTTGAAATTTCACATAACCTGGGAGAACTATAACTATGAAAGTGGGGTGGGAGTGAGAAAGTCACGGAAAGGAAGAGGAAGGAGGGACAAGGGGATTATCAATACAACTGGGAAAATTTGACTCCCATGAGAAGTCTAATTATACACAGGCAATCAGAGAAACTCAGAAATTTCAAAAAATATATATATACATATATCCAAATATAGTTTAGGGGCATTACAGTGGAGACATGAGATCAGGGGATGGATGAAGGGGTGGAGATCTGGCCTACGATCATCTTTGACTTACTATATCTCTATGTCAATTTTCATGTATGCATGAATATGTAACAACAGTTCCCTCCAATATGTAAGACTATATGGAACAAATAAAAAATAAATAGAATGTTGATGAAAGTAATTGAAGAGGACTGAAATGTTGAAAGATATACTATGTTCATGGATGGGAAAAATTTATATTTCTGAATTGTCTGTGCTAACAAAAGAGATCTACAGATTCATTGAAATCTTGATGAAAACTTCACGGAACTAAAAAAAATAAAAATAAATAAATAAAAAATAAAAAGCAGCAGTCCTAAACTATATTGGGAAATATAGTGAACCCAGAATATTCAAAGTCATCTCTAGTAAAAAGATCATTAATGTAGGTATAATTCTAATTGATTTAAAAATATACTACAAAGATGGAGTCATCAAAATAGTATTGTATGGGCATAATAACAGACACATGATCCACCAGATTAGACTTGAAAACCTAGACATAAACACAGGATTCTGCAGATAAGTGACTTTGGACAAAGTTACTATGATCATGCACCATGGGAAAGCAAAACCTTTTCAATAAGTGGTTCTTAGCAAATGGATATCCAAACACATAAAAATAAAACTATATACCTCTCTTTCACCAGTCATGAAAATCAACTCAAATGGATTACATATTTAAATATAATAACTGAAGCTATGATACTGTTAGAAGAAATCATAGAGGAAACACTTAAGCTCAATGAAATGGGCAAAAAATATTTAAAAATTTCACAGGAAAGAAAAGCAAATTCACAGAAAAGAAAAGCAAAAATAGATAAATGTGATTAAATCAAACTAAAATGTTTCTGCAAGTGAAATGAAACAATCAATTAGAGGAAGAGAGAACCTTCACAATGGAAGGAAACTCTTTTCAAACTATATGTCTGACATGGAATTAACATCCTGAGTATATAATGAATTTGTCTGTGGGGGGCTGGATTGTCCCCCGGGAGCCGATCAGAAGGAGGGTGAGTGCCGACGGCAGGAACTCGGGTCCCCCCTCGTCCAGGGACCCCTTCCCTCCCAGCCGGGGAAACGAGGCAACCACACGCAGCTGATGGCAACTCAGAATCCGTTTATTACTAAGGCACACGGATTTTTATAGAGGAGGAGGGGAGACAGCCAAGGAATCAAAAGTCCTTCTAAGGGAGTTGCCAGGTGTTATGTAGATTTCAGTACAGACAAAAGTTAGGAACATTCTGTTGTCGATACATTCTGACCCACCCTGTTTGACCTTTTGTATAACAAAGCACGACCTAGAAGCCCCTCCTGAAGGAATTTATACAAATAGTAACAAGATTGCTCCAGGGCAGCTGATGAAACGGAGTGGAAGTCAGACCGAAGGTCAGACTCCAACAAGAAACTGTATAGTCTAAAAATGGTGATAATAACCTTACTGAAAATTGGCAATAAAAATAAATAGATATTTTCGGAAGAAAGCATAAAAGTGACCAAGATGCGTATGAAGAACTGTTCAATATCATTAAGCATCAGAGAAATACAAATGAAAATTACAGTGAGTTATCAACCTTAACTCAGTAAAATTTGCTATCAAAAAGAAAGAATATCAAGTGAAGGTAAGGATGCACAGAAAAGTAATCCTTCCAAACTTTGGATGACAATGTAAATAAGTGCAGCCATTATGAAGAATATTGTGGTGATTCCTTGAAAAGTTAAAATGAGAACTAATATGTGATACAGCAATCCCACTCCTGAACTATAATATCCAAAGGAATGAAAATGTCATAATACCTCTGAACTCACATGGTTCTGCAGCACTATTCACAATAAACAAGAAAAAAAATCTGTCTATCAAATAATGGAAGGATAAAGAAAATTTGCAACAAGTACATATTGGAATACTATTTAGCAATTAAAAACAACAAATACTGTCATTAATGAAAGATGGATGAATCTGGCAGTTATTAAAATATGTGATATAAACCAGGTGCAAAACTACCAAGTATCTTACAATTTCACTCATATGTGGAATCTTATTAGAATGTTGATCTCCTAAAATTTGAAGAGAATGGATTTGTTAGAGGATATGGAGACTAAGGAGAAGAGTGGGGAAAGGTTAATCAATGAATGCTAAGTTACAATTAAATTAGAGAAAGAAGTTCTTGTGTGACATGGTGTATTGGGTTAGACTATAGATAACAAAAATGTCTTATACGTTTCAAAAATCTAGGAGAAAGAAATCAAAAAATTCACCATAAAAATTTAAGAAATGTATCAGAACATATATAAGCATTCCCTGCTTTAATATTTGCATAATGTATATGTGTATCAAAGCATTACATAATACACAAAATAGGTACAATTCAGTGAATCTAATTTTCACAATTTATATGTGCATTGTATTGTTTCATTGGAAGCTTGTTTGATTGTTCAACAAATAAATTTCTGAATAATAAAAAAAAACAATAAAATAAAACTTTAAAAAAATCCCTAATAAGCAAAAGTCCCAAACCAGATGGATTCACTAGTGAATTATACTGATTGCTTAGGGTAGATTTAATCCCAATACTTATAAATTCTTCAGAAAAATTGAAAAGGATGGGACAATTCTTCCCTTAATTTATGCGACCAACATTTTTCTCACATAAAAGTCAGAAAGATGCAACATGAGGAAATGAAATTTAATTTGGAAAGGAAACTAATAAATATAAATGAAAAATTCATGTTCAACATATTTGCAAGCCAAATTCAACAGCACACTAAGATGGTGTTATAATATGATCAAGTGAGATTTATTCCTGGGATGCAAGGATGTTTCATTATATGCAAATCATTAAATGTGATACAGCATATGAACAGAAAGAGGGACAATCTATATGATCATATAAATGGATTCAGAAAAAAATATATTTGGCAGAATTCAGTACCTTTTCATGCTAGAAATTCTCAACAAATTAGGTACGGAAGGAATTTACTTTAACAGGTAACAAGATACACAACGGTCAAAATTTGAAAACTTTCCTTCTAAGATTGGGAGCAAGACCAGCATGCCCACTCTTGCACATCCTATCCAATATAGTATGGGCAATAGTGCTCAAAGTAATTAGGGAACAAAAAGAACTAAATGACATCTAAACATTAAAAGGAAGTTGTGAAAATGCCTTTTCTTTCTTTCTGTGTCTCTTTCTTTTCTTTCCTTTTTTTCCATCCTTCCTTCCATACTTCTGTCCTTCCTTTCTTTCTTCCTTCTTTTCATTTTCTTTCCTTTTCCCCTTTCTTTTACTTTCTTTATTTTCTTCTTTTTTTGTTTTGTAGATGACATGCTTTACAAAGAGAAAAATCTAAAAATTCTCTCCACTACAAACTGTTAGAGCTGATATATCAGTTCTGTAAAACTGAAGTAAATAAAAAATCAACATACAATAATTAATAGCATTGCTATACAATAAGAACAATTTTCACAAATTAATAAAACAATGATACATATAAGAATATAATGCTTAGGAACAAACAACCAAGGAGATGCCTTTTGCACTGAGATGTACAAAACTTTTTGAGAAATTCTAATAGAGGCACAAGTAAATGGATAAATATTCCATGTTCAAGGGCTGTAACTGTATTATTTCTTGTGGTTTAGATATTAAATGTCCTCCAAATGCCAATATGCAAAAAAGGCTTGTTCCCAGTTGATTATGCTATTTTGAAGTGGTGAAACATTTAGGAGGTGGGACCTAGTGGAAAGAACCTAGGTAATTGGGGGCATGTCCTTGAAAGGTATATTTGATCCCTGGCCTTTCCTCTCTCTACTTATTTCCCAGCCACAATGAGACAAGCAGTTCTCTACACCCTGCACTCCTTGCCATGATATAGTGCTTCACCACAAGCCCAAGGAAACAGGACCAAGTAGCAATGGGCTGAAACCTCTGAAAGTATAAATCAAAATATTTTATAAACCAAATTATTTTATAAATCAATATTACATAAACCAAAATGCTTTATCTTAGGTATTTTTCACAAAAATGGAAAACTGACTAAATATTGCTAAATATTCATCACTCAGTTATCTATAAATCCAATGTTATCACTGTCATCATCCCAATGGCAAGTTTTTTACCAGAAAAAGAAAAAAAAATGCTGAAACTCATACAAAACTACAAAATGCTCAGAAAGAGCCCAAGCAATCTTGAGGAAGCATAACAAAACTGGAGATATCAGAGTATGAAATTTTTAAAATATAGTGCAGAGAGTCAGAACATGGTGATCAGGAGGAGGGATGCATGCAGAATCTCTCCATGAACCAGGACACCAATGGTGGGAAAAGTGCCTTTGTGCTAGGTGTTTGAACAGCAAAATTTTGCCAAAACTCATTAATAGACAAACAAAGAAATTTAAAGACAAAGAGGCATGGATACATTAAGCAAGGAAGTGAAACTAAATAGGCACCTAGAACTCCAACTGCAAAGACCACCACCCAGTGGTTGTGCTGCTGCATCAGCACAGAGGGAGGGAAAAACACACAAATAGAGGAAAAATAAATTTGCACAGAGAACTGTAGCATCATAAGGGCTCCTGTTCCTTGGCTGAACACGGGGACTGCATTAGTGTACATAACTCAGACTGCCTCCAATCTGGCCATGGAGAGCTGGAGTGATAGCCATCTTGAGAAGGTCCTGGCAGCATCTCCAAGAGCCATGAGCTCAGAATAGAGGCTTCCCCACTGGGCGCATGATCCAGGCAGCCTATCACTCCAGGAGTCCCATGCTCTGAATGACTCAAGCCCTGTAAATTCTGGGCAGGGACTGTCCTGGGAATTGCACGCTCTGGGTGAAGTCTGTTTTCAGGTTCCATAACTTTGGAGCATAGGCTGTTCCTTGGGACTTGCACATTTTGGGTGGAGTCTTCTTTCAGGCCTCATGACTTTGGTACAGAAACTGCTCCCTGGAACCTGTGTGTTCTGGTAGAAGTCTACTATCATACCATGCTAAATTGGAGCAGAGACTACCCTGAGACCTGTAAGTTCTGGGTGGAGTCTGCTTTCAGGCTCCATGACTTCGAAGCAGATTCTACCCCAATGGCTGCGTGTTCTGGGCTGGCTTCTTGCTCTCAGGCAGACTGATACTGGTGCTGAGACTGCCCCAGAATTAGAGCAAGTGAGGGCATCAGGACACACAAGTTTGTAGTAGCATCTTTCTCAGGAGAACTGAGTTCAGGGAAGCCACATCCCCAGGATCAGCAAGCTATCCTTACAGCTACATCAGGATCCGCATGATTGCTAGTGGCTACTGGGGCCCTAGCTGAAGCAGGTCAGAAGTTTGGGCAAGTAACAGTTTCAACCCAGGAAGGCCAAAAGACTATTCACAGGAAGCTGTGGCAGTGAAGGACTGCATTCCCTCCATAGGAGAAGAATACTAGGAGGACTACTAGGAATCTGACTTCCAGCAGAAAATAGCAAAACTGATTCCCTCCAGCAACCTCACCCTGGAAGTGCCTCTAACCAGGTGCCAGATGTGATCATCTACCCCCACTGTATATTTTGACCTCAGTGGAAATAAAAAACAATTCTCTCAACTTTCCTTTTTTGTTGTTTTTCTTCGTGTTTTGATTTTTTGGTTTGTTTTCTGATTTTTTGTTAGTTTTGTTGTTGATAATGATGTTGTTTCCTTTGCTGTGGTTTGATGTTTTTGTGCAATCTTGAAAACCAGTGCATTTTGTTTTTGTGCTGTGTAATCTCTTGGTAGTGAACTTCTCTGGCACTCCCTTTTTGCCTTTCCTCTGGCAACACCTAAACTTTATTCTACTCTCTTTTACCCTCCCCTAAAATCATTACCTCAGTCTCTTCCTTTCTTTTATTTATTTTATCAGAATATCCTACATCATATCCTTTCTCTTCTTGCTCTCACTCAAAATTCACACATTCATCACTACCTTCCTATCACATTTCCTTTGCTCTCAAGTCCATTTTTCCTTACCTAGGGAGGTACTGGAAATGTAAGTGAATGAAAAACTTGAAAATGAGCATTTTCCTTTAAATCAGGCATTGTTTGAAGGCTTTCATGGAATAAAGCTGCCAACCCATTTCCTCTTCTGATAGGTGGTAATTAACCCCATACTATTTAAGAAGGAAACAATGTAACTGAATCAACACTGTCTGTTGTACAAATTGGTTGTACATATTAACTATTCCATTATCTTCTGAGGTATTAAAAGTCATAAATGTCAATAAGAAATCACAGATTAAGGAGATACACATTGAACTGTACTAGCTATCCAATTTGTGCTCCACAACAAATAAGCAAAGACACAAAAATCCCACACCCATCAACAAGTCCCAAATTGAAAAAACCAGTGAGAGATCTCATGCCCTACTCTCTTACTCTGAAAATGCGGAAAAAAGGAAACAATTCTCTTCAAACCCACAACTCCCCAGTCAATAATTCAATAGATATGGAAATGGATGGAAACTTAGAAAATAGTAACAACAATCTGATTATTAAAATGATCAAAGAGTTAAAAGAAGATAAGGAAAGGAATAAAAGAGCAATTGCAGGAGCTGAAACACTAATGAAGAATTAGAAACACTGAAAAAATGTAGTAGAAGTCACAGAACTGAAAAACAGTCATCCAAATTAAAACCTCAATAGAGGATGCTAATATCAGAATAAATTCAGTAGAAAATAGAACTTCAGCTCTCAAAGAAAGAACATCAAACTATGAAGACAGGCTGAGTAAACTTGAATGCAAGGAGGATAGAAAAAAAATTCTGGAACATGATCAGAATTTCAAAGAACAATGGGATGAAATCACAGGAAATAAACTGAGAGTAATTGGGATAGGGGAAAACTCTGAACATCAAATGAATGGCATAAAGAACCATCTCAATGAGATAATTAAAGAAAATTTCTCCCATATTGGAATTGATCCAGAAGTTCACATTCAAGAGGCCTAAACGGCCCCAAACAGACCTATCCAAATGAGAAACTCACCAACACCCATCATATTGAAAATGAACAAAAAAGAAAACAAGAAAAGATTATAAATGAGGTAAGAGAAATACACCAAGTCATAATTAGAGGAAAATCAATAAGGATACAGTGGATTTCTCAAAGCAGACCATGAAGGCAAAGAGAGTGTGGAACAAAATTTTCCAAACTTTGAAAGTAAATAATTGATAGACAACAGTACTATACCCAGCAAAACTCAGCTTCAAATTTTATGGGGAAATAAAACCTTTCCACATTAAGAATAAATTAGCAACATACATGAAAACAAACCCAGCTCTACAGAAAATAGTCAAAGACATACTTCAAACACAGAAACAATCAAACAACTCTGAAAGTCCACAATAGAAGAAAAGTTGATATTATAGCTTTTGATATCAAATGGATGGAGATGGAAAGAATTATGCTAAGTGAAGTATCCCAATCTCAGAGACTCAAGGCTGAATGGTTTCTCTCATCTGTGGATGCTAGAATATATGGGGAAGCAGTAGTGTAGATGGCTAACCTAACAATACTTCAAATTGAATGATTCTCACAGTAATAGGGGGATGGCTCCCTAGGATACTTGGAGGCGTAGGGAGGGGGATGGGGAGGGGGGAAGGTATATGAAGAGCTCATAGGAGACTGGAGAGTGGGAATATGGGGAACCATCCCAGATGCCGATGTTATTCCTCCACGAGATACCCATTTAACACATGAGTTCTTCTGGGGGAAACTGCAACAGGTGAAACCCAAGGTGGTCATCCATGTTTTGGCATTACCCCTAGATAACAAAGTGTATATACATTGATGACTGTTGGTTTGATAATGTTTCCCCCTCAATTGTATCTATATACTTCTAATAAAAAAAAGAAAGCAGGGCAGCATCCCACATATTCAGATATGAATGGAAAGAAAATAAAAACTGGAAGCAAACAAAGTAATGAAAAAAAAAAACATAAACAAAAACATTTCCCAAAATAAGAGTATGTTGACAAGAAGTTAACTTCCAAATATACTGGCTTGGATCATGTTGTGTTTCTTTTCAATTTCAAATGATATTAATTATTATTTGCTTATACTATAAAATGTTTTGTAATTTATTTTTTAAAAAAAGTAACGTCAATAGGGGCTGGAGCGGTGGCTCAGCAGTTTTGGCGCTTGCCTGGCAAGCACAAGGCCTCAGGTTCAAACCCCAGTACCACATACACAACTAAGTGTTGGAGCAACAAAGGCCATGTGAAAAACTAAATAAAGTTCTTTCTCTCTTTCTCCGTCTCTCTCACTGTCCCTCTCTCTCTCTAAAAAAAAAAAAGTAAAGTCAATAAAGACATAGCTCATTAAAGATACCCAAGATGACAAAAGAAACAGGAAAGATCACAATGCCAGAGATCCAAAACCACATATTAATTCTAACACTCAACGTGAATGGACTCAGTGCCCCAATATGCTGCTTACAGGAGACTCACTTCACAGCCAAAGACAGCCACAGATTGAAGGTAAAAGGTTGGGAAAAAACCTGTCACGCTTATGGTCCAAAAAAGCAAGTTGGTGTCATGAACTTCAGATCTGACAAAGTAGTTTTCAACCAAAAATTAGTCAGAAGAGACACAGAAGGCCACTATATCTTAATTAAGGGAATACTACATCAGGAAGATATATCCATAGTTAACATTTATGTAGCATCCCATGCTCACAAATACATAAAAAATTACTTCACATCATTAAAACACAGGTCTCAACACAATAATATTGGGGGATTTAATGCACCTTTACCACCAAAAGGTAGATTATCAAGACAAAAAAATTCAACAAAGAAATCTCCAGCCAAAGCAACTCTATAAATCAAAGGGACCTCACACACATCTACACAACATCCCATCTCAAATCATCTGAGTTTTCCTTCTACTCAGCAGCACATGGATTCTTCTCAAAATAGATCATCTCTTAGTTAACACAGTAATCTTAGCAAATACAAAACCTTGATATAATCCCATGTGCCCCCTCAGAACACAATGGTATTATTAGATCAATTATTCAGCAAGAAAAATAACAGAAAATACATAAATACATGGAGATGAATAGTGTCCTCTTAAATGAAGAATGGACCATAGAGGAAATGAGAGCAGAAATCAAGAAACTGGAAATGAATGAGAATTAAAACACAATAAATCATAAACTCTGGGACAGTATGAAAGCATTCTTAAGGGATAAATTTATAGCACTGAGTGCCTTCATCAATAATCAGGAGATAGACCAAATAAACTTATGCTCCATCTCAAATTCCTACTACAAGAGGAACAGCCCAATCCCAAATCCATTAGAAGACAGGAAATAACCAAGATCAGAGTAAAAATCAATAAAATTGAACACACACACACACAAACTCTCAAAAGAAAAAAAAATAGTTGATGCTTTGAAAAAATAAATAAAATTTGTAGTCCTCTGGCCAATCTCACCTAAGGGAAGAATGCAATGAAGCAGACCAACAAAATCAAAGATGAGAATGGAGACATTACCACTGACTCATCTGAAATCCAAATGATTATCAAAACTACTTTGAAAATCTATACTCCTACAAGTTGTCAAATCTGAAGGATGTGGACAAATACTTAGCCACATATAACACTCCCAAACTGACAGAGGAGAATACTGACAAGCTCAACAGACCAGTATTAAATAACAATGTTGAAAGAGCAATCAAAGCCTTTCCAAGAAAGAAAAGCCAAGGGCCTGAAGGAGTCTATGCTGAATTCTACCAGGCCTTTATTGAAGAATTAACAGCTCTTATTAGTAAACTATTCCATGAAATTAAAAGGGATTGAACCCTCCTAAACACTTTTTATGAGGCAACAATAATCCTGATACAGAAATCCAACAAAGACACATCAAGAAATCTATAGACCAATATCCTTGATGAACACAAATACAAAAATCCTTAATAAAATCCTATTAAACCACACATAAAAACACATCAAAAAGATAATATATTATGATCAAGTGAGCTTCATTCCAGGCATGCAAGGCTGGTTCAACAATTGTAAATCGTCAATATAATTCATCACTTAAATAGAATTAAAGACAAAAATATATGACTGTCTCAATTGATGCAGAAAAAGCCTTTAACACAAGGGATCAGGGGATGGGAGGAGGGAGGTAAATGGATGTGGGGAGGGGTGGATACTGAACAAATTGTATTGCTGAATTGTGTGCATTTAGGAATATGTGACAACTAATTCCCAAAATTACGTAAAATTATAATGTACTAATAAAAAGTAAATAAAAAAGCCTTTAACAATATACAACTCCCATTTTTGCACAAAGTTATGGAGACTAGAGGGATAAAAGGAACTTACCTTAATTTTGTCAAGGCCATTTATGATAAACCTACAGCTAACATTGTACTTAATGGAGAAAAACTGAAATAGTCCCACTAAACTCTGAATAAAATAAGGTTGTCCACTCTCCCCACTCTTATTCAATATGGTGCTCAAAACTCTAGCCTGCACTATCAGACAAGAGAAAAAAATCAAAGGAATTTCAATAGGAAAAGAGGAAGTTAAATTATGTCTATTTGCTGACGACATGATCCTATGAGTAGAAGACCCATTAAACTCCATCATAAGCCTACTAGAGCTGATAAACAAGTTCACCAAAGTGGCAGGATACAACATAAACTCCAATAAACCAATGGCTTTCCTATATTCCAACAGCAATTCTTCAGCAGAAGAAATCAAGAAATCCTTCCCATTCACAATAACTTCAAAAACAATAAAATAATTAGGACTTAATCTCACAAAGGAAGCAAAAGACCTCTACAATGAAAACTATTAAACACTGAAAAAAATTAAAGAAGACCTTAGAAGATGGAATGACATCCCATGTTCTTGGTTAGATGGAAACAATATAATTAAAATGACTGTTATGCCAAAAGCACTGTACAGATTTAACACAATCCCCATCAAGATACCAATGTCATTCTTCACAGATATAGGAAAATCAATTCTCAATTCTCAAACACATTTGGAACAATAAAAACTCCAGAATAGTCAAAGCACTAGTAAGCAAAACAGAAATGAAAGAGAGAGAGAGAGAGAGAGAGGGAGGGAGGTTGGAGAGATCTATAGAGATAATGTAACAAAAACAGCAAGATGTTGGTATTACAACAGGCTGGAAATCCAGTGGAATAGAATAAAAGACACTGATACTAACCCACAAAGGGAGCAAAAGTATAGCTTGGAGGAAAAACAACCTGTTCAACAAATGCTGCCAGACAAACTAGACAGTCATATGTAGACAACTGAAATTAGATCCTTATTTCTCACCCTGCAAAAAATCAGATTGAAATGGATTAGAGAACTAAGAATTAAGTTAGCAACCATACAACTGTTAGAAGAAAAATGGTATCAACACTCCACTATATTTGTATAGGCTCCTTCTTCCTTAACAAGATTTCCATAGTACAAGAACTAAAACCAAGAATCTATGAGTGGGACGCCATTACATTGAAAAGCTTCTGCACATTTAAGGAATTGGTCAATAGAGGCAAGAGAGAAACTTCAGAATGGGAAAATATCATGGCATGCTAACTCTCCAACAGAGGGCTAATATTCAGAATACACATAAAACTGAAAAAAAAAAGAACTTAACCCTCAAAACACAATCACTCCAATCAATAAATAAGCTACTGAACTAAGCAGAAACTTGTCAACAGGGTTAGTACAGAAAGCCAAAAATATATGAGTAAGTGTTATACATCATTGGCAATAAGAGAAATGCAAATCAAAAGTGCCCTGAGATCCCACCTCACCACAGTCACAATAGTAAAATTGAAGAACATGAACAACAATAGATGCTGGAGGGGTAGTGCAGAAAAAAGAACACTAACACACTGTTGGTGAGATTGTAAACTGGTACAATCACTCCAGAAAGCAATATTGACACTCTTCAAACAATTAGTGATTGATCCACCATATGATTCAGCCATCCCACTCCCAGGTATTTTCCCAGAAGAGCTAGAATCAGCTTATTACAGAGATACAGCTACATCAATGTATATAGCAGCTCAAATTTACAATAGCAAATTTATGGAAACAAGCTACGTGTTCCTCACTGGATGAATGCATCCCAAACTGTGGGATATATATAATGGAGTTCTACTCAGCTATTGGAAAGAAGGATGTCATGGTTTTGCAGGTAAATTGATGGAAATGGGGAAAAAAAACATGCTGAGTGGAAACAAGCCAAACCCAGAGACTTAAAGGGTTGAATGCTTTCTCTCACCTGTGGAAGCTAGAGTAAAAACATAAGACAGGATGAAATTTAGTCCAGTTTAATGAGTAGACCCACAAAATCTGAAGTAATATATTAGCTGTGAGGAGAGAACAGGAGGGAGGTGAGAGAGGGTAGACAGGTGGTGTCCAATAATTTAAAGTACATTTGAATCCTATGAGGACCCCAAATCTATTCAGACAGACATATAAGTCTAATAATTTCAATGTGTAAATTACAAAAAATAAATAAATATAATATAAAGCTACAGTAATTAAAAGAGTATGGTACTTATGTAAATACAAACACATGAACCAACGGGACAGAATTATAAGCACAAAAATAACTCACATATATACAGTCAAGTGATCCTTGACAAAGGATTCAGGAACACATAAAGGGGAAAGGTTGAATCTTTGACAACTACACTAAAAAAAATTGGGACCCTAGCTTACACTGTATAAAATAATTAACTCTTAATGGATGAAGGATGTAAACATAAGACTTAAAACTCTGAAATTTCTAGAAAAAATATGATTGTTAGAATAATTTCTTGGATATGATACCAAAGACCCAGTCCAGGAACAGACAAAAATTGACAAGTGGAACTCAAACCCAAAGGCTTCTACAGAGTAATGTAAATAATCAACAGAGAGAGACAACTTGTAGAATAGGAGAGTATATTTGCAAGTTATATATTTGATAAAGCATTAATTTCAAAATATGAGTATCTCCCCCAACTCAGAAATCATCATCATCACCACCACCACCATCACCATCATCATCATCATCCATTAAATGTAGGTTAAGGATATAGACATTTACCCAGGGACATATAAATGACCCC
>PVKS010040762.1:0-16427 GCA_004027875.1 Aplodontia rufa
AAAAAAAAAAAAAAAAGAAGTAAATTATCAGCTATAAATGAAGGTCCATTAAAATTATTAGTGACAAAATAGAAATGGATTCTATTGTTACTCTCCTTATTTATGTTATGTTATGGACATTTTTATTATTTATGTTATGCTTTTTCTAACAATGCTATGCCATTTAATAAGTATTTACTTTTTTTTTTTTAGCTGTACCATTTGTAGAAGTGACATCCATGAATCAACACAGAAGGCTTCATGGCATAAAAAAGAAGCCACATATATTTCAATATGTAAATATTTATTAGTGGTTTCATAATTTTTCTATACATTAGTAATATAGAATAGTCCAATGAAATTGCTTTCAGAATAGACTTACAAATCAATAATACATCATAGTTCAGTACTTAATTTCAGTCATTTGTTTATGTTGCTTTGTATTTTAAAATGTTTATTTTCCCTAATCCATTATAGAACAACATTTGTCCTTGGAATTGAGGCCAAATGTGAAACAGATGTATGTATATATATGCACATATATATACACATGCACACACTCAGCATAATTTCTTTTTTATTTTTTTGAAAGAGAGAAACAACTTTATTTAGTTTTTCACATGGCCTTAGTTGCTCCAACACTTAGTTGTGTACGTGGTGCTGGGGTTTGAACCCGGGTCCTCGTGCTTGACAGGCAAGCGCAGAAACCACTGAGCCACCGCTCCAGCCCATAATTTCTTGATATACATACACACATACAATGTGTGTACTCAGCCATAAAATGAAATTATGGCATTTGCCAGTAAACGATGAAAATGGGAAAATCCTACTAAGCAAAATAATCCCAACTGAGAAATCCAAATGTCAAATATTATCTCTGTTATGCAGAAGCTCGAGTAAAATAAAGGAAAAGGGTATGGAAAGATAGGATAATATAATGAAATAATCAGATATAAATTAATATACGAGTGAAAGAATTTTAAGTAGAACAGGGGAAGGAGAATGAAGAGGGAAAAGATGAGACGAAACAGAGTGGGAATCATGAATGGAAAGAGATGATCACACACACAGTAGGTTGACGGGATGCGCCCGATCACTGCGTAGAACTTTACATATTCTAAGAAAAAAAAAAGAAATTATCGTCATTCTTTTTATTGGTGGGGAATGCAAAAATAGAGTTAAGTGTACTAAAGTTTGTTCTTTGTTGAACCTTGCACATTAGCGTCTTCTGTCCCTCTCTCCTGCCATGCTGAGTTTACCCAGACAGCAGCCATGAAAAGACAAAGATTGCCTTGTGCTAGAGAGCTTACAGGAATTTCTCTTTGAAAAGTTTGGTTTACAATAAATACTTGTCTGCTTTTTAAGCACCTTTGATTTCAGCGCTAGGAATTCAGATGTTTGCTTAAAAAGCAAGTAGGAAACTTCATGTACTTCATTATTAGTTAGTTTTGCAAGGGTATTTGTGAAAATCTTCCACCGAGGCATATGATTGATTGTGCTATGACTGAAAATCAGAGCGCAACACAGAATAAATGAACGTGAAGAAGGTGAGAGAGCGATATATGCTGTTAAATTTGTTGGTGGGAATTTTATTCAAAGAATAGACACTGACATTATTCTTACACCAGAAACAAATTACCTAATAAAGAGATAGGAAGAAAAAGACAAATGAAGGTGGAAGAATGTTGAAGTTTCAGCAAGATGTTAAAGTGGGAAGGACAGCGGATTAGCTGAATTATTTCTTTCATCTCAAGACACCCTTAGCACAAGGCAAAGTTGAGAAATAAGGCAAAGGACTTGAGAAAGAGGACTAAAGAAAGAGAAAGGCAGAAATGACAGAGTAAACAGAAAAATCAGGGTGGGTACACTGGTGGGAGTAAAATTGATGGAGTATTTTCAAAAATGAGGAGGAGGGTATTAAAATCATGGGATTTGTGAGCTTCCAGTTCCAGAACCTGTCTGAGAAGTAGAGACACCTTCCTGCTCTGCCTGTGTTCCTTCCCGTGGGAAAAGCCATTCTGGATTGAAGGACCCAACCTCGCAGAGCTATGATTTCATTTGTCATGATTGCATGTAAACATTTGAACATAACCATGCCTAGATGTAACTCAATGTCATTGTAAAACATTGCTTCTTCCTAGGAGACATTCATGTAGCACAGAATAAGAGAATGGGGGGAAAGGAAATTGTAGGATTGCTTCTGGAAAATATAAGGAGAACAGCAGCCTGACAAATTTTCTCTCTGCTCTCAGTGTCTGGGATAGATCCCATGGCTTTGGTCATGCTAGCCAAGGACCCTCTAGCTGAGCTAAAACCTCAGTCATGGATCCTAGGTAGTTACCTATTTTGTTTTTGTTGGTTGGTTGGTTGTTTTATGTACCAGGAATTGAATCCAGGGGGAGTTAAGCTATGAGTCACATCCCCACCCTTTTACTTATTTATTTTTACATATTTTTAAGACAATGTGTCGCTAGCTTGGCAAGGCTGGCTCTTAAATTGTGATCCTCCTGTGTCAGTTTCCAGTGTCCCTGAATTACAGGTGTGTGCACGTGTGTCTGGCATTTAATTATTAATAAGATAGTCATTTTATGAAAATCCTTACAATGTCTAACAAGGTTTGCCACGGTGGAGTAATATTGGAAACAAAATATAGAGTAGGGTTATTTCCTGGAATTTCACATTGGATTCTTTGAGGATCCATTACATAGATTTGGAAAAGTAAAGGATCTTGGTATCTAATCACGCACTTACATTGGTTAATCTTTTCCTTTTCTATTACTGTCCTCCAACTCTGTAAGCCTCCTGTAGTTTCATAGATGAGCTAGCTATGTCTTCCAACAAGACTTAGATTAAGAATGCAAACATGACTGAAGCAGGTGATGCAAGATATGTAGGCACACTGACACCTAACGCAGGTATAGAAAAGAAAAATATTTCTATGAACTATTATTCTAGAAGTATATATCTAAACTCATCAGTTTGGAAAACTTTCTTTGAGGACAATCGTGCATTCCGCTGCTCTGTTTCACAACGTGGTCCTTGTTCAATCGCACCAGAACTTGCAGAACATGATCCACCCTTCCACTGTGATGGTGGAAATGATTTTGTGTCCCTTTGACATTTTGACAGTTTGACATTTTTCCTTTCAGTGCCATCGTGTTTGTCTGTGACCAGAGCTCTTTTCTCTTTCCATGAATCAGCATATTTCCACTGAAAAATGTACAACCTCCTATTTCATTTCTTGCCAGGGGAATCATAATGTTGGTTGTGGCATCCCAAATATATATTTTTTTCAAAGTTTGTTCTTGATTTTTCTTCTGTACATTTCTGTCATTTTTGTTTCCTAATCAAGCAAAAATAAATAAAGCAAACTGATATGTTCTTTATTAAAGCTCAGCATGAGAATGTTCACTTTTATGAAGTCTGCACGATGGTAAGTTTGGTTTTTGCACATAGTTGATTTTAAGTCTAAGTTGCTTTTCAGTGTCTGGTGAGAAAGATACTCACTTCAAGGTAAAAACACATTTTTTAAAGTGATAAAAGCATAGTGCATGAACAATACAGCTATTCTTCAATGTCTTGTGTCCAAACCCAACCACACTCCCATGAAAATGACAGATTTTGTTGCAGACAAAGCAATAGGAATAGAAATGGAATGACATTCAAATCAGGCAAATTTACCTATACATCTTTTATTGAAAAAGGTGCATGCTACTTTAGAAATGCAAGCAGCCTAATGATAATCTTTTCCCAAGTTTGATGGGAATATTGGACAAAATGTGGTAAATGCATGTTGGTATTCTCCATGTTTGAAATAAATATATATGCAAGTATAAGAAAATGATTATAAAAGAACATCATCTTTATCTTGGATGATTCTGCATTTAACTTTGCACCCCTAGAATGCCCAGACATGTTTAGGAATTCAGAATTTGATTTTTGAGACTCTAAAATTTTCCCATCAGCAAGCCGGGCGTACGTGCATATCAGACTATTGCAGCTAAACAAAAGTTTTCCTGGATTCCAGGAGTTGGAGACCAGTTGTTGAAACAGAGAAAACCTATCTCTTTCAAAAATCTGTTTTAGTACTACCTTGACACCAGTCTATAAGGTTAAATGTGTCAATGTCCACCTTTATCCTATGTTGCTGTGTGCCAACCAGCGTCTCTTCGATGTTTGTCTTTTCAGTAGAGTTTTTTTTAAAGCTTTATTGAGATATTATTGACATATGATACATTGCCCGTATATAAAGTATGCAATTTGACATGTTTGTTTGTTTGTTTGTTTGTTTTTAAGAGAGAGAGAGGGACAGTGAGAGAGAAAGAGAAAATCAACTTTTTATTTACTTTGTCATGTGGCCTTCGTTGCTCTGGCACCATTGCTCCAACACTGCATTGTATAAGTGATGCTGGGGTAGGAACCTGTGTCCTCATGCATGACAGGCAAGCGCCATAATTGCTGAGCAACCACTCCAGCCCCAGTCTGACATGTTTTGACATGTATTAAAAACATGTTTGAACACCTTAATCGGGACAGTTAAGCTACCCATTACCCACAATAATATCCTCATTCCCTCTTATATTCCCTTATTAAGAAACTGACAGATTGTTTTCAAACCTTTTTTCATACCTATCAACAATATTTGATAGGTGTAGCAAGGCACAGTAGCTCATGCCAGGAATCCCAGTGACTTGGGAAGCTGATGCAGGAAATTTGCAAGTCCAAGACCAGCCTCAGCAATTTATAGAAGCCCTCTGCAACTTAGCAAGATCCTATCTCAAAATAAAAAATATATATAAAAACAGGCTGGGGATGTAACTCAGTGGTTCAGTGCCCCTGGGTTCAATCTGTGGTACAAAAAAAAAAAAAAAAATATATATATATATATATATGTATGTGTCTGTATACATATATGTATATGTCTGTAAGTCTGTTTCTCTCTGTCTTTTATATCATGTAGTATTTTCAGTTTTTAATAATTATTTTAGACACAATTATTTTTAATAATTATAGACATAATTATTTTTGAATAATTATGAGTGTGTTCTGCATACATCACTGTGGTTTAATGACTAATAATGACTAATAATATTGGATGCATTTCATGTGTTTACTATCAATTTGGATAACTTTTTTGGTCATCTTTCCTTTCAAATCTCTTACCTATTAAAAAATTGTCTCGTTGAGTGCAAGGAATTAAGCACAATCTCTCTCTCTGCTTCCTGATGTCCTGGGTTGCTTTTTCCTCCCACGCCCTTTGATCCTGATATTCTGCCTCACTTCACGCACAGAGCAAGGGAGATCTCAGAAACCGTGAACCCCAAATAAACTTTTTTCCTCCTCTAAGATTGTTCTTGTCCTTTCTCCTGCTTGCTTTTGGTTTAGTTTGCATGTTTCTCATTTCTTAAAGTAGGAGTCAAGTTCATTGATTTCAGAACATTCTGATAGAAACATTCAGTGCTGAAATTTTTCACTGAAGGGCTGTAGACAGCACACTTCGCAAATTTTGGTATCTTGTATTTTTATTGTGGTTCAGCTCAAAATGCTTTGTAGTTTCTCTTTATCTCTTTGTCCCAGGGCTATTTTAGTGTAATAGTTTCCAAATAACTGAGACTTTTCCAGAGAAACTTTTGTTATTGATTTCTGATCAGATGACTTTGTGATCAGGGAACGTACTGCACATGACTTAAATCATTTTGGCAATCTCTGAATTATAATTTTTCGCATGACCTTAGCTTGTGTTCCGTTTGGTAAGAGGGGTTGATGGCTTTGAACTCTTACATTCTTGCTGATTTCCTGCCTACTTTTTCTATTACTTATTGAGTTAGGGGCTTTTGCACCTCAGGTGATTCCTGTAAATCTGCTGATCATTGTTCTGAAGTTCTTTCAATTCTTTTCCTCATGCTTTTCGTATCTGTATTGGGTGCATAAACATCCAAGATTGTGTGTCTTCTTCATTAGTTGAATCTTTTATTATTGTTGTAAAATTAACATGTTTATTACTGTTAGGGTTTTGTGACATGAAATCTATTTTGACCTTTTTATATAGCCATTCCTGTTAAGCCTTATTTTATCAACTATTAGTGTCATTTATCTTTTTTATAATTTTAACCAATTTTTCTCTATGTTAAAATGATATTTCTTGTAAGAAGCATATGCTGAATATGACCATTTTATCCATTCTGACAACTTTTCTTTTTTGTTGTTGTTGTTTAGTTTTGTTTGCAGTTTACATATATTTATTCTTAGGAACATGGTTCAATGAGCTTCTTTTTTTTATTAGTTGAATATGGACTTATAATTGAGGGGGAATCATTATCAAACAATCAAGAACAAATGTATGTTCACATAGTTAGCCAAGGCTGATGCCATTCCATGGTTTCCCCGCTTGGGTTCCCCATGGTTCTATGTTTCCCCCAAAAGAACCCCTGTGTTAAATGGATTTCTCGTGGAAGTGGAAGATCTCCTTCTGAGTTGATTTTCCCCATACTCCCTCCCTCCAGTCTCCTTGACATCCTTCCTAATCCCTCCGTCTCCAGGTATCCTAGGCAAGGTTCCCCCTGTTTATCTAAAAATTCATACATGTTGAGGTTATTATTAGCTTAGCCATCTAACATACTGTTTCTGGTGACAACCTGTCTTTTGACTGCTGTTTTAAAACATTTTTTTTTTAAAGAGAGAAACAACTTTATTTAGTTTTTCACATGGCCTTTGTTACTCCAACACATAGTTGTGTACGTGGTGCTGGGATTTGAACCCGGGTCCTCTTGCTTGCCAGGCAAGCGCCAAAACCACTGAGCCACCACTCCAGCCCGTTTTAAAACATTTTTAACATGATGGTTACATACATTTGGCTCTTGAGCAGTGTATGTGTTAGGAGTGCCAACCATCTGTGCAGTCAAAAATATTCGTGCATGTATGTGGACCCTCCAGAATCTTCCATACTAATAGCCTGCTATCGAACAAACCTTTCTTCATAACGTAGACAATTAACAGATATTACATATTAAAGGTGTTGTAGGTGGGGAAAATATACAAAAATTGTGAGAGTTCGCTATAGGAGAGGTAAACTGCTCCCACGGAGGTGATGAGCATTAAGTGGCCTTTGAAGCAGATGTTCACGACCCCTGAATTCCCCGTAGCAGGCAGCTCTTCCATTATGGCAGGAGCAGTCACGCAGCATGACATTTGCATTCACATTTCTCCCGAATTCAAACCCAACCATGGATGGTCTATTTGTGTAATTTCCGCAAATTTCAAGTTTTTATATTAGATTCGCATATATTCTATAGCAGTAAAATGATAAAAATAGACTATTGTTCACATATATTTTATATATTCATATCCCCTTAATTTTTTCAGTATTTCTAGGTTATGTGATACTCCTCTGAGTTTTTTAAAATTGTCTCTAACCTCCTAAATAAACAAATTTGGGTATGAGACAACCCACATGGATCAAACTTGTATTTTTCTTTTTATATTTGTTTGATACAGTCTCTCACATTGGAGGGATCGAACTTGCATTTTTCAATGGTTACTGTAGTTAGGTTCACCTGTCATCGTGTTTGATTGTCTCCCTACAAGCACAGTTTGTTTTTTCAAAACCTTGTGTCTTTCATTCCTCCCTTCTCCTCTTGAATGTTATTTTGGAATTCCTTAAAGAATGAGCTTGATTCTTCCTAGTCCTGCTTTTAAGATTTGTCAGGTGAGCAGCTTGTTGTGAATTCTCCACTGCTGGAGATGAACTCTCTGAGCACCCTACCTGTTGTCCTGTGAAATATCCATTTTTCCACACTGGCTGATGGGAAGAGGCACTCTTCTTGGCATATGTGAACACCAAGCAGTTTACTCTAATCTTGGGCACCGCTTTTTCCTTTTGGTCTCAGGTTGCTTCTTGGCACTCAAGTGGTGTTTATTACTCTGTTAAATATTCAAAGTGGGCCCCCTGCGCATGTCCAGTATTCTTTCTGTGAACTCTTTCTCCTCTCCTGTTCTCTCCTGTGATCTCTCTCTCTCTCTGGCTTGGTTTTACAAACTCTCAGCCCCACCACCTCAGCTCAGAGAAGCTGATGGACTCTCTTTCTGTTCCTCCTCCTTGAGGCATGGCCTGGAACCTCTGTCACAACAGGGAGATGACACACTTGGAATGCCTACATCATTTCTTCCTATTTATCAGGGATCCTTTTCCTCATTTCTTCAAGTTCACTGTCTTGAAAACTGTTGCTTCATGTCTTTTGTCTGTTTTGGTTTGGGTGCTTCTGGCAGGAACATGAAGCAGTACCTGTTATTCCATCTTGGCTGGAAGCAGATCACAGTAGAGCCTCAGTACGGTGTGTTGGCTCTCTTCTCCTTCTGCCTAAATGCTTCCTGGTGATGCTTCATTTCTCAGGGTACCCATACCTTCCTCAGGGGATCTTCCTGTATATTAGACTTACCTTATGTGATCACAGAAGTCTGTTCCCTTACATTAGCTATCTTAATTTCTAATGTTCCAGTTATTTGTCTTCTCCAATAGACTTTAAGCTAAAGAAGAGCATGGATCTCATCTCATATTTTTCTCTGCAGAGCTTGGTATAATATGCCTTGAATCGTACACCCTCTGCATACATTTCTTCAGTGCTTGTGAAAATGCACAGTCCTTCATACAGGAAAAATGTCCAGATATTTTACTTATATCTTGTTTTCTCCCTTATACAGATTGTGTTAGCCTGTCAAATGCCTTAGAGAATAACAGAACATAAAAAAGTCACTGTTCGGTGTTTACTGCTTACAGAAAAACTGGTCAAAAGAGAAACTAAGTTTTGTGAACTAAAAATGAAGCGATCAGAAGTAAAGACAATGACAGTTAAACTAGGGTATGAAAAAATTCAGGGGAAACAAGAACTCTCCAATTCAAGGCATGATATTCGAAATTTGAAGGAACGTTTGAATTATTTCCTTTGAAGTCCAGATATGTAGGGGACTTTGTGTATTTCCTGATTTCCCTTCTGGCATTTCACAAGGGAGAAAACTTCTTACTCTTCTTAAGTGTGAAACTCTTGGAAATAATAACAAGCTGATCACCATAATTACTTCCAGTAATTAAATGCATATTCACCCCAATCACAATGTTAGTGGTTATATAAAAGCCCCCTTTGCAGGAATATAACATTTTGTATCAAATAAAGCTTTGAGTTAAACCTCATTCACTTTTAAAAATGTGTTATAAGGGGGCTGGAGCAGTGGCTAGGTGGTGCTTGCCCAGCATGCGCAAGTACACGGGTTCAAACTCCAGCACCCACGTACACAACTATGTGTCAGAGCAACAAAAGCTATGTGGAAAACTCAATAAAAATTGTCTCTGTCTGTCTGTCTCTCTCACTGACCTTCTATCTTTAAAAAAAATGTGTTATAAGCATTGCTTCAATGAGCCTCATTTATAGAGATTATTTTCATATATTTATATTTATTTGGAGTACAGTCTTGAATATGGAATTTGGTTAAAGTTGAGAAATTTTTAAAAAGGTGTTTGATCAGTTTCTAAATTACACTCTAGAAAGTTTACGCTAATTTACAATTCCACCAACAGAGGATGGAATGGCCATTTTCCTCAACCAAGAAACATGTTTTGAAAAATTACACATTTTTTTCTTCTTCTATTACCGATTGAACAGGAAAAGAGCTTGTTGGATAAATTTCACAGGATAGAGGATACAATCACTACGATGAGAGTGGAAAAAGAGAAAATAAAACACGAGAACCAGGAAAATCAAAAGGAAAAGAAGAAACGTGACGAGGATATTGAAATTATAAAAGAAAACAATAATGACCTTCAAAGGACAATCCAAGTGAAAGAAGAAACACTTAGAGATGCTAGATCCCAGTATGATAAAAAACTTAATAATCTGAAAACTGAGTGTACTATGCAAAATTTAAAATGGAGCATGAAATTCAAAACAAGGAGAGACTGGAAACGGAAGTCAGGTACCATGCCAGATTGACTCCCACTCCTTCCCATCCTTGTAAAAAGCAGATACCAAAAAGAGACCAAGAACTTTTGTACATTTTAAAAAATGTACAAAAAGACCTAAGGTACATGCAGGGCCAGGTAAAGGAAACTGAACATACGTTTCAAAATGAACAAAGTGAAGAAAAAGGATAGAGAACAGGAATCCAGTGGGAAGAGAACTCAACTAGAAAATGAAAATGCAGGGGGCAGGAGCGGTGGCTCAGTGGTTACGGCGCCTGCCTTGCATGCGCGAGTACACGAGTTCAAACCCCAGCACCACGTACACACCAAAGTCTCAGAGCACCAAAGGCCACATGAAAAACTAAATAAAGTTGTTAAAAAAAAAAAAAAAGAAAATGAAAATGCCTTGCTTAGGCAACCATTGCATGAACTTCAAGTCAAATAGGACAAACATGAAAAACTTCGAGCTAAGAATAAAAAAGCACAATCTCATTGTGGACAAGAGAATTAAAAAATTAAGTGATGAATGCAATCTTAAAAAAAGACTGAACACTGAAATAAGAGCAAAAAGAAAAGTAATTATCAAGCAAGGTAAATACATGAATTGTCTTTGAAGGAAAATTCAAAGTAATATTTGATTATGGCTATATGTTGAATCTAGTTGTATGTAAAAATACATATGTCATGAATGCACTGGGTGTATCAGCTCCCAGACATAACTTCACTTCAGCTGAATTCAACTTAGACCAATTCCCAGCACAAGGAAATGATCCATTTTGAAGTGATGTCTGCAAATTTCCCTGCTCTGGTCAGCATTCATTGTATACATGTTTGAAGTATCAGAGTATATTTTATAAATAGGTACAATTATGTGCTAATTGAAATTTTCAAAAAGAATTCAGAGTTATATAGAACTGAATTTAAAATTGACACCAAAAAATGAAGTTTAATCCAATTAAAAAATGTTGGATCTGAGAGATGCTTGAGCTTAGGCACTGTGCTTCCTATGAAGTTTCAAGAGGTTAATTTACAAATTTTAGTAGATCTATGCTGATATTACTAATGTAGTCTTTTTATTTGAATCCAAATTTATGAAGCTTCTAGATCTATCCTTTTGCAGGAACATGTCATTCGAGGAGAATGCAATCAACAGTTTCCAAAATGTAAAACAACTGATCCAGTTTCATGTACAAATAAGTGACACTTAAAAAATGAAATGTTATAGATTAGAAGACTCTGAAGAACCACACCCACCAAATATCATGTATGGATCTCGGGGGGGATTGTGATGAAGCCAATCAACCATAAAGAGATATTGCGAAAACCTTTCCATTTCAAACTTACAGAAAAGCTGTCATACTACCAAGAATTCCCACATATCCTTCACATGTTAAGGTCTTAACATGTTTGCTTTATCACCCTCTCTTATATTGCTAAAATAAAAATCACTAGGTTAATAAGCTATAGGGAATGTTTCTAACAGGAAGGGAAAGAAAGTAGAAGCTTACAAATTTCGGTATGAAAAAGTCTGCTGATGCATTGAGGAGGGTTTGAGGCCATGAAATACACTTTGAATTAGTGGAATGCTGGTGGGCTTAGGAGCCAGACTTCTGGATTCACCTCACTTGGGTGGCTTAGATTTGATTCCATTTCCCTAAATCTATTTCCACATGTTACTTAACTTTATATTGTCCATGTTTCCTCCTGAAAAGTGGAAGGAAGAAGAATAAACGGCCTCTTTAGGGTTTTGCACAGTTTGGGGGAGCTGATCTGTGTCACTTACGGGATCATGTTAGGGCACAGTCAGGGAGAGAAGTTGGCCTCTCAGCTCTATGCAATGCTAATCATGAGAGGTCATGGCAGCCTAGGAGGCCTGGACCACTCTAATCCCCATTGTGTACGGAGAAAGACACCAGAGCAGAAAAAAAGGTGAAGATTGCCCAAGGTCATTCAACTTTCTTTCTCAGATTCTCCAAATGGATGGAGGGCACAGAGCTGTCAGGTAGTTCAAAGAGCTGTGGATGTTTTCTCTGAAGCAGAGTTGACTTGAAAGGCCATGTCCTAAGTTCCCCAGGCAACAGCTGACACCTGTGGGTGGAAGCTGAAGGAAACACGTTTGATTCAAATATGAGTACAATGGTATAATGCTTGCACTGTTGGTCAATGTTACCTAATTTGCTTGAATATTTTCCCTCTTCTCTCAGCCTTCCAGTGTGGGAGTTGCTATGGCTTGAATATGTTTCATCCTCACCAAACCTCACTTCAAAGCAGCAGTTTTGGGAGGTAGATTCCATGGGAGGTGTTTGGATCATAGGGGCAGATGTCACCACTATGCTTTTAAAAAACAATTGGTTCAGCGTCAACTTATATACTGAAGGGATTCATTGGTTCATCTTCATACAGGCATACATATTGACATAGGGTTGCTTTAAGCAGATCCTTGGCCAGGATCTACCAAATCCTCTAAATTCTCCAACTTGGAGGAGTATAGTTTTCAAAGTAGTTTCTAATAATCCTTTGTATTTCAGCTCAGTCAGTGGTAATGTCTCCATCTTCATTTCTGATTTTGTTGATTGCTTCATTTCATTCTTCCTTGCGGTGAGGATGGCTAGGGGTCTGTCAATTTTATTTCTTCAAAGAACCAACTCTTTGTTTCATTGATTTTGTATTTTTAATTTCATTGATTTTGGCTCTGACCTTGGCTATTTCTTGTCTTCTGCTGGATTGGGGATTGGATTCTTCCTCTTTTTGTATGAATTAGAGATGGTGTATAAATTTATGTATTTGGGCTTTCTCCTGATTTTTTATGAAGGCACTCAGTGCTATAAATTTACCTCTTAAGAATGCTTCCATACTATCCCAGAGGTTATGATATGTTGTGTCTTCATTCTCATTCATTTCCAAGAATTTCTTGATTTTTGTTTGAGTCATTTCCTCTATGGTCCATTCTTCATTTAACAGGGTACTATTAAATCTCCATGTATGTATGTACTTCCTGTTATTTTTCTTGCTGTTAATTGCTAGGATCATACTGTTGTGGTCTGACAGGATACATGGGATTATATCAACTTTTTTGTATTTGCTAAGATTACCTTTGTGTGGATTAAGATATGCTCTATTTTGGGAAATGATCCATGTGCTAATGAGAAGAAGGGTAACAGCTGATTTCAGACAGAATATTCTGTAGATGTCTGTTAGGTCCATTTAGTTATTTAGGCTGAAGACCTCTTTGTTGATTTTTTTTATGATCTATCTAGTGGTGATAAAGGTATATTAAAGTCCCCCAATATTATTGTGTTGAGATCTATAAGTGGTTGAATGTCCTGCAGTAATTTTTCGATGTATTTGGGAGTGTAGGAGTTTGGTCCATAAATATTAACTTTGGTTTATGTCTTCTTGGTGTAGCGTTCCCTTAATTAAGATGTAGTAGCCTTTTTTTGTCTCTTTTGAAATTTTTTTAAATTAAAAACTACTTTGTCACATATGAGTATCATGACATCTGCTTGCTTTTTTGGGCCATAAGCATGGTAGTTTTGTGTTTTTGTTTTTGTTTTCTTGAGCCTTTTACCTTCAATCTGTGGCTGACTTTGGCTGTGAGGTGAGTCTCACGTAAGCAGAAGATTGTTGAATTTTGTCTTTTGATCCAGTCTGCCAAACTGTCTTTTGGTTGGGACATTGAGTCCATTCACTTTCAGTGCTAGAATTGATATGTGGTCACTGGCATTGTGACTTTTCCTGTATTTTGTGCCATCTTGGTGGATATCTTTTAGTGAGTTATGCTTTTCTTGACTCTCCTCTGATTATGGGCTCTGAGAGTTGAAGTTGTTTCTTTGTTCCTCTGTTTGAAGTTTGTCTTTGAGTATTCTCTGAAGAGCTGTTTTTTTTGTTCATGTATGTTGCTAATTTGTTCTTATCATGGAAAGCTTTTATTTCCCCATCAAATTTGAAGCTGAGTTGTGCTGGGTATAGTATTTTTGGCTGACAAATATTTACTTTCAATGGTTGAAAAATGTCATTCCCTGCTCTCCTTGCCTTCGGTCTGGTTTGAGAAGTCCACTGTGATTTTTTTGTTTTGCCTCTGAATGTGACTTGGTATCTTTCTCTTACTGCTTTTAATATCCTTTCCTTGTTCTCTCTGTTGTTCGTTTTGAATATGTTGTGTCTCAGTGAGTTTCTCATGTGGTTAGGTCTATTTGGGGTCCTATAGGCCACTTCAATGTGAATTTCTGGATCAATTCTGATATGGGGGAAATTTCCTTTAATTAGCTCATTAAGAATTTTCTTTATGCCATTCATTTGATGTTCAATGTTTTCTGCTGTCCAAATCACTCTCATGTTATTTCTTCAGATTTCATCCCTTACTTCTTGGAAATTCTGATCATGATCAGTAAGTTTTTTTTTTTGTCTATCCTCCTTGCATTCAGGATTACTCAACCTGTCTTCATTGTCTGACATTCTTTCTTTGAGAGCTGAAGTTCTATTTTCTACTGAGTTTATTCTGCTATTAATATCTTCCTTTGAGCTTTTAATTTGTATGACTGTTTTTCAGTTCAATGAGCTCTGCTACATCGTTTCTAAATGTCTCTAATTCTTTATCAAATGGTGTTTCAGCTCCTGTAATTGCTCTCTTATATCCTTCCTTAAATCTTCTTTTAAATCTCTGATCATTTTAATAATCCAGTTGTTGCTGTTTTCTAAGTTTTCATCCAGATCTTTATCCATGGAATCCTTGTCTGGGGAGAAGAATTTTTCTCTTTTCCTCATTTTCAGTGTCAGGGAACGGGGCCTGAGATCTGTCACTGGTTATTCCACTTTGGGACTTTGTTGATGAGTGTGAGATTTTTGTCTCTTTGCTTATTTGGGCTGAGGTACAACTTGGATAGTACAGTTCAACGGCTGGCTCCCCAACCTGTGATTTATTACTAACCTTTACAATTTCCAATACCGCACAAGGTAAGGGAGAAGAATCAATATGTACAGCCAACGCATACAACAGACAGTGTTGATCTGGTCACTTTGTTGGTCTATACCTGTTACAGTGTTACCACTTCTGAGAAGATCAAATGGATTAGCAGCCATCTTCCATGCGAGCTCATTTTCAAGTTTGGCATTCACTTCAGATTTCCAGTACCTCCCTAGGTAAGGAAAAATAGTCTTGAGACATCATGTTGTGGATTTGGAGTGAAAACAGCAAGAGAGTAGATGTAGGATATTCTGATAAAGGAAAGAAAGAGGAAGAGACTGAAGTAATGACATCAGGGGAGCGTGTGAGAGAGCAGAATATAGTTTAGGTGTTGCCAGAGGAAAAGGGAGAAGGGTATGCCAGAGAAGTTCACTACCAGGAAGCTATACAGTACAAAAACACAATGCACTGGTTTGCAAAATCGCAAACAGAAACAACATCAAAACACAGCAACACAAACAGAGCAAAAGAAACAAGAAAGAAAAAATAAAAAATCAATAAACAAAAAAAGGAAAGTGGGGAGGATTATGGATTATTGTCACTGAGGAGGCCAAAACAGTGGGGGTAGATGATCATATCTGACGTCTGGGTGGAGGCACTTCCAGGGTGAGGTTGCTGGGGGGCCTGTGTTTTATCTTTTTCAGCTGTTAGATTCCCAGGAATCCAGACAGTGTTGTTCTGGTGGAGGGATGTAGTCTTTCACTGCCCCTGCCTCCTGTGAATAAAGCACTTTGTCCTTCCTGGGTTGAAATCTTGGGCACTTTTGTGTCCAGCTGCCCAAACTCCTCATTTGCTTCATCTAGGGCTGCAGCAGCTGCTGGAAATCTTATGGATCCTGGGGCAACCGTGCTGATAGCCTCCTGATCCTGGAGGAGTGTTTGCCCTAAATTCAGTTGTCCTGGTGCCAAACTTAAGTGTCCTGGGGCCCTTACTTGCGCAAAACTGGTGGCTTCTGAGGCAGTCTCAGCCCCAGCACTGGGGGGCCTAAGAGGAAAACACCAGCCCAGAACATCCCACCCCTGGGATAGTCTCTGTCCAAACTCAAGGGGTCAGAAAGCAGACTCCTGTCCAGAACACACAATGGAAATCTCTGTTCCCAAGTCACAGGGGCCTGAAAGCAGGCTCTGCCAGGAATGCATGGTTCGGGTGTAATTTCTGCTCCAAAGTCTCAGGGTCTGAAAGCAGGATCCACTCAGCATATGTGGATCCCAGGGAGCAGCCTCCTTCCAAAATTATAGGGCCTCAAAGCAGGGTCGGCCCAGAATGTGTGGTACCAGAGTGATTTCTGCTCCAAAGTTGCTGGGCCTCAAAGCAGGCGCCACGCAGAACCCGCAACTCCAGAGCAATCTCTGCTCCAAAGTCTCAGGGCCTGAAAGCAGGCGGTGCCTGGCATGCGCAGCCCCCAGGGCAGTCAGAACAGCGCAGCCCCAGGGCCTGAGTCAGAACACAAGGCTCCTGCAGCTGCCTGATGGTGCAGCCATTGGGGCAGCCTCTGATCTGAGCTCACAGCTCTTGGAGCAGCTGCCTGGACTTCCC
>PVKS010040763.1:0-16424 GCA_004027875.1 Aplodontia rufa
TATTGGGCATCCTGTAAGCTTCCTGGATGAGCATGTCAGATTCTAGTTTTATTTGAGGGAGGTTTTCTTTCAGGATCTCTTTGAGGATGTTTCTTATACCATTGGTATGGGTCTCAGTTTCTTCCTGTATTCCAATTATTCTCAGATTTTTTCTCTTCATTTCATCCCAGACGTTCTTGAAATATTGGTCATGGTCATTTAATTTTTTTCCTTTTTGGCGTCTGAGCGCTCTAGCTTGGTCAATCTGTCTTCATTTTCGGAGGTTCTTTCTTTGTTGGCAGAGGTTCTATTTTCTACTGAAGTTAATCTATTATTAAATTCTTGCATGGTCCCTTTCATGTCATTGACTACGGATTTGAGGTCTGTAACTTCCTTTTTGAGAGAATCTATTACTGTAATAATTGAGTCTTTCATATCTTGGATTTTCTCCGTTATTCCCTTCATTATCTCTTCTTTTAAGTCGAGGATCCTTTTTGTTATCTGCTCATTGATATATTGTTCTAGATTTTCATCCCAGTCCCTGGCCATAGCCCCCCTGTCAGGGGAGTTTTGGGATTTTGGTGAACCTCTTCAAGTTTTATTTCTGATGCTTGAAGAGATTCTTCTCTCTTAATTACCAGGTGAATCTTTTGTTGGAGCACTACAGGTTCTGTGGTTCTTTTTCCTGTCTTCTGCCTTTTGGACTAAGCTGTTGGGTTGGGAGATCCGTCCCAACCCTTCTTTGAGATGAGGTTTTGTCTGGAGAGTTGATTTCACAAGACAACCCTTTTACTCTAAACTGTTTGTTACCCTTTTTCAGAATTCCAACACCTCTTGTGCTAGAAGTCAATTAGCAATATGTATAATCAAAGCTTACAATAAACAGTAGTGAATTAGTTATTTAGCATCCACTATACTGGAATATCAATTTCAGCCTATGCAACTATTGTAAGTAATAAAGAATACTTTTGGTGATACTAGAATGTTACTGTTACCTATGACAGAGATTCTGGAACCAATATGAGTTACACAGATTAACAATTACCACAGTAATGTTTACACAGTCTTAACCTTGGAGGGTGAAATTGAGTTAACTAATTTGGAGTCAGAGGAGAGGGGGTAATGCAGGTAAAATTAAGAGGGAGGTTTATGTATACCAATTATGTACAGTGAGAAAATGGAGGAGTTGAAAAAGTTGTTGCTATAGAAAGAAGAAGACAATGCTAAGGGGACAGCATTTGAAGCGAGAAGGAGATTGAACAGAAAAGATTTACTAACTATGAAATAAAGCAGGAAAGAAAGAAATAGAAAAGAAGATACAGATCTGAGGGGAAGCTAGGATAGCTGTGGCCTAATATAGGAAGGGTAAAAGGGTTATTGGCAAGATTTGGGTTGTTGCTAAAATTTAAGGGAAGAAGTGTTCCCTGAGCGTTATGCTCTTCAGGCATAAAATATTTCAGTTACTTTATGCACTGACTGGAGTCCTTCTTCTCTAGAATGATAGCAGGGCTGGGATGGTTGGGTGATAGTGAGTTAGAGATATGCTACATAGGAAAAGAAGGAAGAGAGAAAGAAACCTTAAAAACAGGCTACCAAACTAAGAAGAACTACTATTGTTAACTATCTCTCTCAGAGGAGAGAAAATAAAGAAAAGAGACAGGCTATAAAAGGAAAAAGAGAAGAAAAAAGAAAAGGAAAAAGGGGAGGGATAGGTGATAACTATTCTACAACGTTAGCATTACAGAAAAGTAAAAAACCTTGCTAGAGATTTTATATATTGGAGAACAAGTAAATTCCACTATATATCACCTTGGTACACACCTTGGAAATTTGAAAATGAAATTGAAATAAAAGCAAAAAAAAAAAAAAAAGAAAAAGAGAATTATACTTTATAGGCAAACCCTGGAAGTATCAGTAATATGATTGTCTCTGGTCCTTTCAGGGAGTGGGTCTTCTATTTATGGCTGGATATGATCAGTTTCAACTCTTTTTGAAGATGTGTTCAGGGGATCCGAAGGTCAGAAGATATGTTATCAGAGCTCCATCTGCTGATCGTTGTCAGACATGACCTCTGTGGTCCCTGGGGTTGGGGTCAGCTCCTCTGCCCTGTGAAAGAAGTGTCTATGGTGGGAGGACAGAGCCCTGAACCCCGTTACTCCTCAGTCCCAGATCCTCTATGAGAGGAGGACTCAGCCCCCTGACCCCACCTTCTGCTGGGACTGCCTGCGTTCAGCTGCAGGATCCGGGCACAATTGTATGAGCCTCTTTTTGAGACCTGGGGGATGTGGGTCTTGGAGAGGGAGTGTGGTTTTAAAAATGGATGCTCCCCTTCCCTCACTGCTCCCACACCTTCTTCAGGGCTTCAGCCAGGCCTTCTGGTCCTGTTTCCACGTTTGATCTCTGCTGCTTCCAGGCGGAGTAGTTAGAGCTTGCTTTGCAGTCCCAAAGAGGTCTTGCCCTGCTCAGGCAGGCTGGACGTGCTGTAACTAGTTCGCGGATATAGTACGGAGGCTTGCTCGGCACTAACGCCCTTGCAGTTCCCGCACCGCCTCTTCTGCGCAAACTGCTGCTCTGTGCTTATAAGAAAGCTCTTTCCAGTCACTGACACTGCCGCCAGACAGAGCACAGGTCTGGGAGGTGTCCTCACCAGAACGCTGTCTTTAAAGCTGTGCGGGTTTTTTCTTTGCAGAAGTGACTCTGGCGGGCGGGAATGTAGGCTGGAGAGTGCAAATGCCGGCCAGCGGGCCAGCCGCCCTGCCACAGCGGGAGTGCGGGACAAAGAATCCCTGTTCGCTCCTAGGTCTCTATTCCCCAAAACCAATGCTGAGATTAGAACTGTTGATTCACAATGCTGTTTCCCAAAACGCACCTCAAAACACTGGTGAGAAGCCGGAGATATCCTGATCAGTCACGGGGGTGCAGTGGAAGCCTTTTGTCTTCAGATCGCCATCTTGAAGAGTCCAGGAAAACCAGATTTCTGTAGTTCTCTAACATCACATCTCTATATAAGTTCCTCTGAGAAGGCTCCAGACATTCCCATTCCTCTTCAGAGAAATCAATGGCCACATCATTGAAAGTGAATGTTTCCATGTCCTGGTGCTCCAGAGAGAGGCAGGCTCCCAAAGGGTCTTCAGCAGCTGCCGAGCAGAGCAAACTGGGACTCCTAGGCAAGTTGGAGGAGCCCAGGAGCTGACTGCAGGAATGGAGGGCTCTGGATCCAGACAGGCTCCCAAGGGGTCCGGGACTTCTCGGTACGGTGGAGAAAGAAGCACACTAGTCCTTAGTGTAGTTTTCATTTGCATTTCTGATTGCAATAGATGTTAAACATTTTTTCATATATTTATTGGTCTCTATTTCTTCTGTTGAGAAGCTTTTGTTTAGTTCTTTAGCCCATTTATTGATTTGATTGAATGTGTTTTTGGTATTAAGTTTTTTGAGTTATGTGTATTTTCTGTATATTATCCCCCTGTCAGTAGTGTAGCTGGCCATGATTTTCTCCCATTCTATAGGTTCTCTCTTCATGTTTTTGATTCCTTAGTTGTTCAGAACCTTTTTAGTTTAATGGCATCCTGCTCATAGATTTTTGGTTTTAATTCTTGTCTATGGGAGTCTTGTTAAGGAAGGTGGTGCCTACACCTATATGGTGGAGTGTTGATGTGGGAATTACAGTCCCACAAACCCCTGACCTTAGCAGAATGGGCATGAGTGCACTACTGCCAGAGGGACTGATGCACTTGGACATAGACCAAGAGGAGGACGTGTGTGACCCAAGGACATTATACATTGTTCTCAGCCTCACAAGCATTTGTAGAATATTACAAAGTTTTATGTTAGAAGTTCTTGTACTTTTGATAAGATGCCATGTGACTGTAACGTGGAACTGCTGATACAGAATACAGGACATGGAAAACTATATAAAGAGAGCTGTGAGCAATAAAATTTGTCTTTTGACCTTACGATTGTAGTCCCTTGTATGTGTGTCTGTCTTGTCTTTAAAAAGCATTCTCTGCTCACCTGGAATCGTAGTTGTCAGCGGGTTCTGACAGTTGGCGTCCCTGGGTGGGCACGAGAAGTCCTCTACTTTAAGGTAAGTGCAAGTGAGAGGAGAGGTACCATGGGTTTAGAACTGTCTAAACTCCAGCTGCAAAAAGCAGTAAGGTCATTATTAGAAGCACAAGGAACTGCTGTGTGTCCTAAGATAGCTACTTCATTTATTAAGGTAATTAAAAAATCTTCTCCTTGGTTTTTGCAAATGGGTCTGTTAAATATTCCTGACTGGAAACATGTAAAAAGATATTTACAAAAAGTGCTAAGAAGGGAAGGACCCAATAGTATTCCTACTGCTACTTTCTCTTTATGGCGCCTAGTCAAGGACACCTTATCTTCCTCAGAGGCTAAAGTGAAAGAGTTTCTGGAAGAAACACATAAAGCCTGGGCTAACTCTAATTCGGGTGCTAAAGATGTGTGCATGCTCCTTTACTAGAATAAACATGGCCATTTCATTTTTTGGATCTTGAACTCAATATTACTGGTAAATTCACCTATTTTGTACACCTAAATATATTTTTCAGTCAGTCTTGTTTTATCTGAGAGTTTTAATTGTGATTTTTTTACTGATGTCTTTATTCAAAAGGTCAATTATTCCAAGGGTCTAAATATCTATGTTTCCTGTTGTTTTTGTGTGTGTGTGTGCACATGCTCCTGTCCTGTGTGTTTGTGTATGTGTATCTTATATGTATGTTCAACATTGTACCTAATTGGCTTATAGATGAGCACTCATAAATTGAAATTAAAATGAATTTTCATTCACGTAACTTAAAATTTTAAAAAGGGGTTCAAACTAAATCATTTAGATATAAGAGTAAAGTTATGTCTAAGAATACTAGCTCACATGTTTTTTCTAGGTGATCAGTCAATAAGATGTTGATTTCTATAAATGTTTTGAGTGTAACATTAATTTCTTCTAGGATTTTTCTTCAATGGAAAAAGATGGTTTATATTTGTCTAATATCCTGGTTTCATGGGTAACCTAAAGTTAACAATTAAAAATGATTAAAGTAGATTTAACATAAATGAGATTAATTTCTTTAAATGTGTTTGTTAGAGGAGACATCTGATGAATTTGCAAAGTCAAAAAGTTAAAACATTAACTGCTAAATAAATTTGAGTAATCTTGATTTAGTTTCTATTAGGTGATATTTGGGTTTATTAAATGTGTTCTTATAAGTTCTATAGGGTAACATACATTTAGGTTTCTTAAACATTGGTTTGCTTAGCAAGGTGATTTCATGTGTCTGTACTACATAGTTTAAGACAGGCAAGCTAACCAAGTGCTGTCTTTTAAACATTGTGCCAAATGAACTGTACTCTTCTTTAGTGGATAGGTTATTAACCACAGCTAGTAGGGTGTTTGGAGATTTTGAACAGGCAGTGCCATTAGTTAAACAATTGGCTTATGAGAATGCTAACAAGTGGTGCAAAGAAGCTATTAGACCCTGGAAACATAAAGATTTAGGATCATATATAAAATTGTGTAAGGATATTAATGATGCTTCCATAACAGGCTCAGTGATAGCTGTGGCATTAAAGGGAGAGGGTACCGGTATTACCTGTTTTCAATGTGGGGAAAAAAGGGGCATAAGAGGGCTCAATGTCCAAACAATGGAGCTCAATCTCCTAGGACGATTTAGCTCCTCCCGGGATATGTCCCCAATGTAAAAAAGGAATGCACTGGGCAAGGGAATGTAGATCTAAAACTGATATTAATGGACACCCCCCCTTTGGGCAACTGGAAGGCGGGCCCACCCCAGAGCCCGAGGCAGAATGTCGGGGCATGCTTAACTCAAATTTCACAGACAACTCAACCGCACATCCCGTTCATTTCCCAAGGCACCTTTACCGTTGACCAACTCGTTCATGCAACCCCAGGAAGCGCAGGGTTGGACCTCAGTACCGCCACCTACACAGTATTACCACCTCTGTTAGGAGTCCAGGCTCTGCCTACTGGAGTTTATGGGCCTCTACCCACAGGTACAGTGGGATTGATGTTAGGGTGTAGTAGTGCAGCTTTACAGGGTATTCATATAACCCCAGGGGTAATTGATTCTGATTATACTGGCGAGACAAAAATTTTGACTTCTTCTCCTCAAGGAGTGATGGTCATTCCTCAAAAAACTCGAATTGCACAGCTGCTCCTGTTACCTCTAGCAAAGTTAGTAGATATGAAAACTAGGCCTAAATTGGACCTTACTATTAATAAAAAATCTTTTAAAGTCCTCTTAGATACAGGAGCTGATACGTCTATTACCTCTGGACAGTACTGGCTGATGTCTTGGCCTAGCCAAATTACTCAATCAGAATTAATTGGCCTTGGGATAAAGAATTGTCCACTCCAGAGTTCTGCTATGCTGCATTGGGTCACTAAAAAGGGACATACTGGTGTTATGCAGCCATATATTTTAGAGCATTTACCTGTGAATCTATGGGGTGAGATGTTTTGCAGCAAATGGATGTGCAATTAGTATCGGGACCTCCTGATCATTCTGTCCTGCGTAAATATGGTTATGAATCAGGTCAAGGTTTAAGATGAGATGGCCAAGGCATAGCGTCTCCTATTCCTATGATAACTGCTCAGACCAGGTTTGGTAAAGATAAGAGAGGTTTAGGATATTTTCTATAGGGGTCACTGGTGCTGCAGCACAACCTCTGAAAATAACTTGGCAAAATTATAATCCTGTATGGGTTAACCAGTGGCCCCTTTCTAGTGAAAAATTATGTGCTGCAAAAGAATTAGTAAGAGAACATTTGCGTATGGGACATATAATATCTTCTTTTTCTCCCTGGAACACTCCTATATTTGTGATAAAGAAAAAATCAGGAAATGGCATCCCTTGCATGATCTGAGAAAAGTCAACGCCTCCATGCAACTCATGGGGCCTCTTCAGCCTGGTTTGCCTTATCCTGTTGCAATCTCTCAACGTTATTTTATCATGGTCATTGATTTAAAGGACTGTTTTTTCTCAATTCCCTTACTCCCAGAAGACTCCCTACATTTTGCCTTTAGTGTTTCTAGTTCAAAACTTTGAGAGCCATGCCAGAGATTTCAGTGGGTGGTTTTACCACAAGGAATGGCTAATAGCCCAACCATGTGTCAATATTATGCATCTTCTGTGTTACGACCTATTTGGGAGCAGCACCCCAATACCTATATAATACATTATATGGATGATATACTCCTAGCAGCAACTAGAGAGGAAGAGCTCTCTGTTACTTTTAAGGATCTATATGATCAATTAAAGACTTTTCCCCTTACAATAGCTCCTGAAAAGGTCCAGACAAAATTTCCTATACAGTATTTCGGATATTCTATTAAGGAACAGGGTATTAGACCTCAGAGGCTACATTTACAGGTAAATTCCTAACCACACTGAATGATTTTCAAAAACTTTTAGGAGACATTAATTGGATTCGCCCTGTTTTAGGCTCCACTACCCATCAACTTAAACCTCTTTTTGATATCCTTTAAGGGGATTCTGACCCTTCCTCCTCTTGCACTTTGACGCCTGAGGCTAGCAAAGCATTGCCTTTAGTGGAAAATTATATACAAAATGCTATAGTTCAGTGCATTGATTATTCTAAACCTTTGCAGTTCATTGTTTTTACTTCAAAATTGTGTCTGACTGGAGCCTTTTGGCAAGATGGGATTATCTTGTGGGTTCATTTGAGTGTTAGTCCTAAAAGAGTTCTGTCTCCTTATTATCTTAGTATTTTGCAGCTATTACAAAAGGCTCACTTTGATGCTTTGTTGTACTTTGGAAAACAACCAGACAAAATTATCCTCCCTTATTCTCCAACTCAGCTCTTGTGGTTACAAAATAATCAGGATGATTGGGCAATGTATATTCCAACTGTGACAGCAGAATTTGACAATCATTACCCAAAACATAGACTAGTTGACTTTTAAAATCAATATCCAGTTTATTTTCCTCGTGTTTTATCTGATGTGCCTTTAAGTAATGATCTTTTAATATTTACTGATGGCTCTTCATCTGGAAGGGCTGCTTTCTGTTCCCCTTCAGGAGTCACTGCAGTTAATACAAAATTTTCTTCTGATCATTTAGTGGAACTTTTTGCAGTGCAATTGGTGCTTCAGACTTACAAAGAGGAGTCACTAAACATCTACACGGATAGTAAATATGTGGCTTCTGCCCTTCTCTCCTTGGAAACTGTGGGGCATATATCCTCCACTTCCACAGCTTCAGAATTATTTAAACATATTCAATTGTTGTTATGGGACAGAAAGCATAAATTATTCATTACTCATATACGTAGTCATACTAGCTTGCCTGGACCTTTACATGAAGGTAACACAAAGACAGATTTGGCCATGAGATGAAATGTCTTCCTTACCATGGAGCCTTTAGAATTACACAATCTCTTCCACCTTAACACTACTTCACTAATGTACCATTGTAAAAATCTCTTGAAAAGCAGCTCTTCACGTGGTCAAACAATGCCCTATGTGTGTCATTACTCACCCTTCACCATCTATAGGAATAAACCCTAGAGGATTGCTGCCTGGACACTTGTGGCAAATGGAAGTTACTCACTATCCCCCCTTTGGTAAGTTGTCTTATGTCCATGTATCTATAGATACATATTCTCACTTTATTGTTGCTACACCTCATACTGGAGAGAGAACTAAGGATGTCATTAATCACTGCTTAGAATGTTTCTCAATCATGGGGCTGCCAAAACGATTAAAAATGGATAATGGCCCAGCATATGCCAGCTCTGCATTTTCTCATTTTCTTTCAACTTACAGCATCCAATGTTCTACTGGCATTCCCTACAATTCACAAGGGCAAGGTATTGTGGAGCGGGCTCATCACAATATCAAAGCCTATCTCTCTAAGTTAAAAGGGAAGGGTAGTGATGGACCCCACTCACAACTGTCATAAGTTTTATTTATTTTGAATTTTTTAACTGTTGATTCTCATTCAAAGCATACAGCAGCATACCACTTGTGGCATCCTGTGGAGATGATTCATCCATTGGTAATGTGGAAAGATGCATTAACAGGCATATGGAATGGACCTGACCCCATCCTTTTGTGGGGGAAAAAGAGCAGCTTGCGTATTTCCCAAAACAGATCCAGGACCGAGATGGGTTCCTGCCAGACTGGTTTGTCCAATTACAAATAATCAAGAACATCATAACTAACCACTTGTGCTTTATCTTAGATGAAATTTGTCTTAAATGAAACTTATTGTTCCGATTTTCCTTCTCACAGGCATCCATGGGGCCCCATTGGAACAAGATAATGTGTGGATACAGCTGGCGAAAATCACAAGAACTGATAATATCTGCATTCAACAAGACGTACACATGGGAGTCATCTTAGGATCTTGCCTCTTGCCAGTGTGCTATCCAGCTAATGAAATTAATAACCTCACCTTCTTCTCTTCCATAAACAAGAACATTACTTATTTGGACTCATAATTGGGGAGTTCCTACGTTTAAATTACCTAAGGATGCTATTCAACTTATTACTCCAAAAATAATTGTTTCTTCCAATGACACTTGCAAATAAAAAATTGTACTAATAGATGTAAACATGTTGGAAAAGGGTTACATTGTTACCATACCAAACAAATTGTTTACAGCAACGGACACGTTTCTTTGCCAAGAGGATGTTTTTTTTTTCTTGTGGAAATTTCACTTATAACTACATTCCAGCTAATCTGTCAGACAGAACCCATTGTTGCCTTAGTCGTTTGACTGTCTCTTCCCTCGGTAGAAGATCTTTTGCCCCACCATCCCACTAAATGAGTTATTAGAAGTATTCATTTAAATGAAAAATGTTATGACCAATTTCATTTACTTTCCATTGCAGAGGTAGATGCCTTAACTTTCTCCTTATTGGGTATTCTGGGACTAGCAGTGGGTGCCTATAAATCAGTAGTTAAACTTGCTTGTGCTATGGCTAAAAACATTAACTATACTTCTACAGCCCTCTCCTTACTTAATGAAGAATAAAAAATTTTGAGACAAGGCATGTTGGATAATAGAGCGGTTATTGATTATCTATTGTTACTTCACCACGAAAATTGTAATCAAATAAAAAATATGTGTTGTTTTAATCTGACAGACAATTCCTACAACATTTCAGGTGAAATTAATAAGCTGAAAGACCTTGTTGCTCAATTTTCACAAGATGAAGGGGGTAAAAGCCTATTTGGATGGTTAACTGACTGAGAATTGTTCATAGCCACAATTACCATCCTCCTGATTCTTGTTGTCACCTGTGTTGCAGATTGATGTCTCCTCAGCTGTATGTTAAGTCCCTGGCGGTTGCTTAGCAAATGATGGTGGGTAGTCAATGGTGGGTAAGATGGGTAACCTCATATATCAACCTAAGACAGGGTTGGAACTCTTGAGTCCCCTCCCCATGACGGGTGAGAATATGAAGGTGATACCCACTACCTAAGACAGGCACCACCGCCTGCTATAATAGAAGGGAGAACTGTGGGAACTACAGTCCCACAAACCCCTGACATTAGCAGAACGGGCATGAATGCACAACTTCCAGAGGGACTGACGCACTTGGACATAGACCAAGAGGAGGATGTGTGTGGCCCAAGGACATTATACGTTGTTCTCAGCCTCACAAGCATTTGTAGAATATTACAAAGTTTTATGTTAGAAGTTCTTGTACTTTTAATAAGATGTCTTGTGACTGTAATGTGGAACTACTGATACAGAATACAGGACGTGGAAAACTATATAAAGAAAGCTGTGAGCAATAAAATTTGTCTTTTGACCCTACGATTGTAGCCCCTTGTATGTGTGTCTGTCTTGTCTTTAAAAAGCATTCTCTGCTCACCTGGAATCATGGTTGTCAGCTGGTTCTGAGATGTTGATACTATTTTTTCTTTTTCTTCTAACAGTTGTATGGTAGCTGGTTTAATTCTTAGGTCCTTGATCTATTTTGAGTTAATTTTTGTGCAGGGTGAGAGATAAGGATCTAATTTCCTTCTTCTGCATATGGTTGTTCAGTTTATCCAGCACCAGGCTGTCTTTACTCCTGTGTATGTGTGTGTGTGTGTGTGTGTGTGTGTGTGTGTGTGTGTTTAAGAGAGAGAAGGAGAGAATCAATTTTATGTATTTTTATATATTTTTTCATCTGGTCACTTAGATGTGTATGAGGTGCTGGGGTTTATTTTTCATTTTATTTTTTTTTGCTTTGTACCTTTTTATTTTAAGAATGTTGGAAATACATTTATTTTTCAATCAAAAAAGAGATTTTTCTGAAATATCTTAATATAATTATGCATGAAGTAACACAATATCTATTTTCTGTCTCCCATATAAGAAAGGTCATCTTATTTTTTCTTATTTTTTTTTATTATTCGATAGACATGGCCTTACAATTTGGAGGGATTCATCATCAAACAGTCAAGAACAACAGTGTATTGACAGAACATGTCAATACTGGTGCCAGACCATTATTTCCCCCTTTAGTTTCCCCATTTTTCCATGTTTCACTTTACTTAAGCCCCATGTTAATTGGAATTCTCATGGAAATTGGAGGTTCCCCTTGAATTAGATTCACCCATACTACCTCCCTTTGGTCACCTTGATGACCTTCTTATTCCCTGCCCCCCTCCCTACCCCCTCCCTAAATCCCCCAGGAGTCTTAGCACAGTTTCCCATGATCATGTAAGAGTTCATACATGTTGAGGTAATTGTTAGGTTAGCCATCTAACGAACTGTTTCTCCTTATATTCTAGCTTCCACAAATGAGAGAAAACATTCGGCCCTTGAGTCTCTGATTTTGGGATACTTCACTTACCAAAATTGTTTTCCATCTCCATCCATTTGGTTGCAAATGACACAATATCATTTTCTCTAATAGCTAAGTATTATTTCATGGTATATATGTGCCACAGTTTTTGGATCCATTCATCAAGTGAGGGGCATCTGGAGTGGTTCCATAATTTGACTATAGTAAATTGGGCTGCTATAAACATTGATGAAGCTGTATCTCTGTAGTAAGCCAATTATAGCTCTTTGGGGAAGATACCCAGGATTGGGATAGCTGGGTCAAAAGGTGTTTCCAGCCCTAATTTTTTGAGGAGTATTCACACTGCTTTCCGGAGTGGCTGTAAGAGTTTGCAGTCCCACCAGCAATGTAATAGTGTTCCTCTTTTCCCACAGCCCCTCTATGTGCTGGGGTTAAACCCAGTACGTGTGAATGCCAGGCAAGCGTTCCAATCACTGAGCCACCACTCCAGCCCCTCCAAAATATATATTTTGCTTCATATCTGTTTTGATACCAATACCATGCTGGTTTTGTTCCTACAGCTGTATAGTAAATTTCAGGTCAGATATTGTTATATCTCCTGCTTTGTTTGTTTCTTTGTTTTTTATTTAGTATTGCTTTGGCTATTCTGGGTTTCTTATTCTTCTGAATAAATTTAAGAATTAATTTTTCTATACCCATGAAAATTATCATTGGTATCTTGATGAGGATTGAATTGAATCTGTACAGCACTTTTGGCAAAATGGCCATTTTAATTATACTGATTCTGCCTATCCAAGAACATGGGGTGTCTTTTCATCTTCTCATGTCTTCTTTAATTTCTTTCTTCAATGTAAAAAAAATTCATTCTGACAACATCTTATACTTGGGGTGTTTTACCTCAATGACAGTTAATAAAATTGTTGTAATAGTTAGATTTAGATCTACCCTTTAAAGAAAAGAAAGATTTCTAATTTTCATTGTAGAAATCTTCTATTTCTAAATGAATATTTAAAGGATATGGTTGACCCAGATATTACAACTTGGTCAAATCATTTCTAACATGTAGATGATCTCAATCACAAAGATATTTTCTTGTTCCTGAAAATGTCTGAATCTCTAGTATTTCGAAGGATAGGAAAAACTTATTTAAACAAAACACTTTCTTTAAATATATTCATGATTAAAAAGTCATATTGATTACTAATGATTTATATCAAATAACATACAAGAATCATATTATTTTATTCATGTGCCATAAACACCATACACACACATGTGCACACACACAAGCACAGAGCAAAATAGAACTGTTGAAAAGAACATGGAATACCCTTGAAACTAAAGTTCTAGAAATAATGCCCACCTCACTGCAGAACTGTTGCAATGAGATGATAACAGCTGCTGCCACCAATTAACAGGTGTTTCAGTTTTTCCTGTGTTTTGTACCACTGGTGAACCATTTTTGAGTATGCAGCTCAGATTTACACCAATCTGTTTCTGCCAGCTGCATTGTGAGTTCCAGAACTGTGTGACCTCCTGCCGATATTGTGGGCATGGTACCCTTCTGCTATAGTTTGGAAGTGGTTTGTCTCCCAAGGGTCCATGTGTTGAGGGCTTGGCCCCCGAGTTACAGTATTGGGAGGTGCTATGGAATGTTTAAGAATTGGGGCCCGGTGGGAGGTCTTATGCAATGACATGCTCTTGGAAGGGATCAGAGTAGTTCTCCTGCCAACCTTTGGTAGTTCCTGAGAGAATGTGGTTTCAAAAGCCCAACTTGGCTCACCCAGCTCTCTAACTTCCTGTTTGTTAATGTGCTCCCACATGGTCTCTCTCCAGTGCCATCCACCATGTGAAATGGTAAAGAACCTTCACCAGAACTGAGCCAATGCCAATGCCATGCCTTTGAACCTCTAAAACTGTGACATAAATAAACCTCTTTTCTTATAAACTTAGTCTTTTTCTGGTATTTCATTGTAGCCACAAAAATTGACCAATGCAGCTTCCCTCACTAATTCCTGAGTCAAATACTTGCCCTAGGGTGGACTATACATGGACTATTTTATACTGACTTGTGTCTTTCCCAAAATTCATATTTGGAGGCCCTAACCACCAATGTGTATTTGGAGACAGGGTCTTTAAAGAGATAATTAAGGTCATAAATGTGGAGCCCTAATCCAATATAATTAGTGTCATTGTAAGAAAAGAAAGAGAAACCCCAAGTGCATGTGTGCAGAGTAAAGATCACATCATGATACAGCAGGAAGATGGCCATCTTCAAGCCAAGCAGAGAGGCCTCTGAAGAAATTAACTCTGTTGATGCCTTGATCTTGGTCTTCCAGCCTCAAGAACTGTGAGAAGATTATTTTAAGTTGTTCAAGTTACCCAGTAAGTGGTGTTTTGTTAAGACAGTCCTAGTCAATGCATACAGTGGACTTACTCATGCCTTTCCCCCAGCAGTCAGGGAGCCTGGGAAGTGATAGATGGTAGCACTGAGGTTGAACTCAGGAGATCTCACAAATGAAAAATAAAAGGATCTGGTGAATAATCAGAAGTGGGGGTTGTTTTAGTTAGCTTTTTATTGATGTGACCAAAACACCTAACAAGAACAATGTAGAGGATGAAAAGTTTATTTTGGCTCAAATTTTTAGAGATTCAGTCCACTATTGACTGACTCACAGTTCCAGGTCCCAGGTGAGGCAGAACATCATGATGGAAGGGTATAGCAGAGAAAAGCAGCTCAGGATATGAAAGTAAAAAAGCAGAGAAAGACCTCTGCTTATCAGTGACAAAACATAAAGCCCAAAGACTCACCCCCAGCATCCTCATCCAGCAGCACCCACCTGACTTTAGCTACCACTCACTTCATCCATATCAGTGGGTTAATCCATGGATTAGGTCACAAACTCCCATATTCTAAACATTTCACCTCTGAATGGTCTTGCATTGTTCCACAAATGCACTTTTGAAGGATACTTCATATCTAACCCAGAACAGGATGAATCAAACAGGTCTCTCAGACTGAGAAATTGGTGGCTAGAATATTGATAATAACATGAAAGGACTGAGAAGCTGCACAAGAAATGAACTCTGGAGGAATTCAGTTTTGTGCATTTTGACAACCTAGAAATATCCAAGGGGAAATTGGAAGTGGCTTCTGAGGCAGAGTGTATATCCTAACTCTAATGTTTGGAGGTAAAAGGTGACTTTGGAAGAAAGATACACTGATCAAAGGAAAGGATGAAGAAGAGGATTTGGGGGGCTGGAGCAGTGGCTCATCAGTTACGGCACTTGCCCATCATGCACAAGTACACAGGTTCAAATCTCAGCACCCACGTACACAACTAAGCATCAGAGTAATGAAAGCCTTGTGAAAAACTCAATAAAAATCAATTCTCTCTCTCTCTCTCTCTCTCACTATCCTCCCTGTTTAAAAATAAAAAAAAGAAGTGGATTTGGAGTCTTGGGACAAGTCTGAATGGAGATGGTAGGAAGGGATATACAAACTGATCAATTAGAGTAGTCTAATTTGGAGATGGGGATATAATTCAGCATTACAGCCCTTGCCCAGCAGATATAAAGGCCCTGGGTTGAATCCTCAGCACTGGGGCAGGGAGCTAAAATCTTAACAGCAATAAAGATGTATTTCTTGCTCTGATTCATGTCCACAAAAGTTGGCTGATGGTTTCGCTCACCAACCAGTTGGAAACTCAACAGAAATTGATGCTGCAATCTTGAGACACAATTTCTTCCTCTAGGAAAACTCAGTTTCTTCAAATCACTAGATGACGCCCACCCACATTACCAAGTATAATCCCCTTTATTTAAAGTAAACTGATTGCAAACATTAATCACATCTAGAAAATGCCTACACAGCAACATATGGAATAATGTTTCACCAAACAGTGGCATTACAGCTAGAGTGACACATAAAATTAGCCATCCCAGGTAAGGTCTTAGCTCCCCCTTTCTGTCCCAGGCTGCTCTAATAGTCTTGAGCCCACCTTCCAGTGTCTGCAATTACACTAATGTGGCAGCTACCACTTTAATCCACAGAGGTGTGGCTTCTGTGATAACCCTCTGGTCATCTCCCTGGTGTGTTCTGTGGTGAAGGATGGCTCTGGCCTCATTCAAGGTTGATTCTCCTTTCATCTTTTGTCCTACTTTGATATCTGGGTCAATGCCATTATCCAGAATGCCCATCTGTACCCAGACACCCCCTGCTGGAAACCATGAGCATACTCTGCTTCCTCCTTCTAAGAAAGGGTGCCTACTACATGTGAGGTGTGGGTTGTGATCTTTGTCATCCTTTCTCTGGGACACAGAAAGGTCTGCCACCCCCAGGATCCTCCCAGCCTGTCACTATGGCAGGAGGAATGTGGAAGTCATGCACTGGCTCTTACAGCTTCCACCGGAGAGCAACACAGGGCCACCGACATTTCACAGCAGAAGGTGGGGCCAGGGGCCTGAGTCCTCCTCTCATAGAGGATCTGGGACTGAGGAGTAACGGGGTTCGGGGCTCTGTCCTCCCACCATAGACACTTCTTTCATAGGGCAGAGGAGCTGACCCCAACTCCAGGGACTACAGAGGTCATGTCCAACAACGACCAGCAGATGGAGCTCTGATAACATATCTTCTGAC